>VTWG01005162.1:0-16761 GCA_008817895.1 Anopheles fontenillei
CCAAAAGTGTTTGTCATTTTTGTCCAAAAAAAAAAAAAAAACAGGGATATTGCACATGAAGCTTGAGAGTTGGTTTAGTGAACGTGCACCGACTGTCTTCCCCTGAGTTTGATTCGCCCAGTCCTGAAAGGTATTTGCATGTTAAACAACTCTTCGCAAAGACACACCCTTGTCCAATGAGGGACACTGGGAAACAGTTTACAACTTCGAGCACAGCGCAAACAACGGAACAGACAGCGTAATGTAAGCAAACCGACTTACCGGCGGCTGTACAGTAGCTAAAGCCAACTTTTTAATGCCGGATCAAACGATTATCGTTTCGCTGACAGCAGCGTGATTGTAGAGGGATTCTAAGGCGGTCCTTTCAAATCCTGACATCCCCTTGATTGTAATGATCTTTAACGAGGATTTATGACTTTAAGTTACAGGAGAAAACGGTATTAATTCTCTTTTAAGGCACACAAGAGCATACCGATTCTGAAGCTGGAATCAGAAACGATTAGTGACTTTGTATCTCTTTTCTTCCGTATAATTTCAAGCTTATAATTTCAAATATCTGGTCTTGGTAGCAGTGCTTTTTCCTTGTTAAGTCTAATTCTAAACCGGGCTAGGGTTGTGGTCTGTCGATTTCTTACTTTTTCATATACTATGCTTAAACCAGATCTAAGTCAATTTACCTATTTATGTTTGAATTTGCTTAATCAATGCATTCGATTTGAGAGTTCAATGTTATTTTAGTACAAGTCGATCGAAAAGCATCGCTTTACATAGCTGAGTTCCTGTGCTTCCGCTTGTTTGAGATCTGGACCTGGTGAAGGTATCAGTTCCACGTGTACATATTCTTGTGTAGGATTCAGATAAGGGTTGAGATAAATAATCCCACACAAGATTTAGAAAGTGATAAACATGCCTGTTCCTATTATATTCCAAGCCTTACTTGTTCCTTTCGCAGTCACAGTTACTACTGTGATTAGTCCTGCTGATTTTAAGTACTATTTCTCTTTTCTATTCTTCTTCAATTGCATCTCTTTTCAGAACTACGATTTATTCTCAACTAGTGTTAGTGTCATCTTTGATTCACGTCCTGTGTCTGACTTCAACTTTGTTTTGTTTTAGTTCCAATTATCTGGAACAAGTATTCTGTTATGAAAACATCAGGAAGATATTCAAACATTTTGATAGTGAAAAGGCTAGGAACTGCGTCTTACGGATAATATATAAAAAAAGCTCTAATCACCAGTAATTCTAGATGCATGTACGCATTGCAAAGCTACAAAATTAATGTTATGTCAAAAATGTATTGTAAAATGTAAATGTGAATGTAAAAAAAAATTATTGTAAAATGTAAAATGTAAACTTATCACACAAATGTATATCTTAAATTGTTCAATAACGTCAGACACGATGCTACGGCATAAGAAATAAAACAAACTATTCCCATCAATATTATTAACGAAACTCTAAGTTGAATCAGCGTTCAAATCGAAGCCAACAATCACACCGTCCTGCTGGCGAACTCGATTGAATGGGTGCATTTTTCGAATGTTTCATCGACAGAGCTTGACAAACCGGCACTTTATTATGCCTCAAAGCTCTCCTTCGGATCAACCTCTCTGATATTACATACCAAATTCACCTTTCCTGCCAGTCCTGCCGGGAAAAGCGAATGCGCGAAACAAGCGCAAGAAGACGGTTCTGCAACACTAGTCCGCGTCCGTGTCCTACATCGTTAACGATCCATTCGCGTTTCGTCGTTTACATTTCAGCGCACCCAGCGCAACCAAACGCCCGTCTTCGATTAGATGGGCGCCCTCTACCTGCACCACACAAAACACACACACAGAATCGACAGAACAATAAATACAAATAAATTACATTAATTCCGCTTAAATAGCGCAATATACATATCATTTGGCTGTGGCTTCGGCTCGGAAACGGCCAGCCCGCGCTGGCGTTTGGCGAGTGAGTTTTTGGTGTTTGGCAGCGCTTTTGCAGCCTTGTCGGTGCCTCGACTCTGGTCGACGGTTTGTGCGCCCAACGTGTTCGAGCACCGACGAGTCCAGAGTGACAGGAAGTGTACCATCACCACCACCACCACCACCATCACCACCTCCGCAGCTTTGTTTCCGCACGTTCCGGTCTCTCGGATGCCACGATCCAACCAGACACAGATTCTCATGCAAAACATTCTCATGCTCGCGTCTTTGCTCTGTCAGTTCGCGCGTTTCGCGAACCCTTGATGTGTGTGTGTGTGTGTGCAACAGTTTTACATGCACCACCGCAGTTTGGCGGCGGCAAAACCCCAAACCCGGGCAGGACAGACGATGATAGCACAGGCTGGGTCGGCAGGGAACAACCGCTCGTAAACATAAATAAAAATACGAACGTTTTCAGCAAGTCAGCAACTCAATTTAGCGAGCACAAGAATGAGAGTGATTTAACATAACGACATAAATATTCTGGCGGCCCGAATGTGTGACGATCGGCGCTGCACTCACGCTGCAGGCCCGCCGTCCGCCGGCCGAGCCGAGGGCGCACCGTGTCGGACGATGTGTCAGAATCGGATTCAGATTCGCTGACGGTTTCTCGGACAGCGAGACAGGAGGCGGTTAGGTTGGGTTGCGGTGCGGTTTTGGCCTTTGCCAGTGGAACGACCAAATCCTGCCCCAGCTCGGTCAGGGATTGGGGGTATCGGCTTCAATGGTTGATGCTGCAGAATGCGTTTAATTTTTACGATAATGTCAATGTGGTTTGTTTTGCAGCGGATACACTTTTTAAAATATCCCAATGACATTTGAGGTTCAAGTTTTTGGATAACGCATTGGTATTAAACATTTTTTAACAAATTGTGATTTAAATATATCTTACATTTCATTGATATTGAACATTAAAAATAGTCGGAAACACAACAGCCCAATTTTCGGGGAATGTGTAAAATATGTTACAGAATCGAATTGAATGTACAATAATAATAGTAGCAAGCTAAATTGCAAGTTTCATGGAAATGAATAAACTGTAATATTAAACGTAACAGGAATAAAACATTTCAACAAAAAATAGTTACGAGCACACCTTGATAGTGCTCACGAATGCAAACAAAACGTTCCACGGAAGCATTAAACATGATCCATTTAATCAATCCAACCAGCAATTGATTGTTATTAGTCGTTATTTTCAAATGTATTCACAGAATATCCTTTACCCTTTTGTGAATTGCTGATACTAATTAAACTAAATAGTCAAATAAAGGTATTTGTTATCATACCAAGTATTGCGGCAGAGTAATATTGAATTCGTTCAAACATCAAGCTTTGTTACGGCTCAGTGGGTCTCGCAAACGCGATTCTTACTATTTGAAGAATATTGAATTACAAACAAACTGCTATATGTATCCATTTCTCTACATTTAAAAAATGTACAAACTGAACTAGAGTATCAAACAAACCATGCTAGCAAATAGTGTTTGCTTGCCATAGGCGAATTGTTTGTTCAGCAATAGTTTTGACGCAATTATTGATGCCATTGGTATACATTTCTCGAAATATACACCGCTGCACACTGATTGAAATACAGTTTTTATTTATCCAATTTAAAACCTTCAGCATTATCGCTTCTGTGGAAAACATTCGTTCCATTTTTAAAGTCCAAACCAGCAGCACTGCACGAACGTTCGCTATTGCGAGTGAGTAATTTATTACTATTTGCTACACAAAAATAGATCCCATCCCACGCTTCTGCAAGCAGCCAATTTTATTTATGGACCTCCTTATCGATACCAAACCAGCTGTCTTCGGGTTGGGTCGATCTTCACCACCTCCTCGCACACGCACACACAAGACTCACAAGCAAAAGAAACTCCAACGTCCTCGTCCTCGCCGAAGTCCGCTGATAACGCAACATAATTAATAACGTTTATCATACGCCTCGGTGCGTACGGACGGGTGCAGCTGGTCTGGAAACACGCCACCGACGCCGGCAAGTGTAAAGCCGAACAAACAAAAAAAGACGAAGGAATAAATCGCTATCGAAAATGTGACAGATTTCACTCCGCACCATATGGGAAAGGAACAAGACAGGTCACCGCACGCACGCAAGGGCTGGCAAACGAGGCATATTGTTGGCAGGTTTGTTACGATCCTTTTTTTTTGTGTTTCGTGCGACGGTCGTGCGTTTTTTGTTATCGTAACTTCTTTTGCCAAGTGCCAAATGTCACGAAGGTGGGAAAGAGGGAACGACCGGGACGAGGGCGCCTCGTTCGCTTGGGCTACAAAATGGATACTAAACGGTTTTCGCTGCGGTGACTGGCACACAATGGTGGAAATTGGCATTCGTAATGGACTTTCATTTTTCACCATCGATTTTCCAGCGCGCATAGGGTTTACCGGGCGGTGGCGGCAAACCGGTTCGAATGTCCTTAGCCAAAATCCATCATGTTCGGTTTTCGGGGTCCTCTACTAACACAGGCACAAAGACACACCAACCGTTCTCTGAAATCCTTTCTGCCGAGGGATTTTCCCTACAGCAAAAAGGGGTAACCGAACGGGGCTGCGAACAAAACTAAAATTAAAGTGTCAAACATAATTCTCAATCATTGCATCATTTCATTTCGCCGTCATCCCCGCGTGATGCTGAACCCTCTCCGTTTTTGTTGGGGTGAGCACAGGATTTGCCGTGTGTGTGTGTGTGCGCGCGCGCGTTTTCGGGTAGAAGATAAACAGCGCAGTGGTTTCCCGATCGGAAGTCAATGTGGCTCAGTCGGTGAGTGTGTGCGTGTTGTTTTGGAGTTGGAAAAATTCATTTCCCTTTCTGTATCGTGCTCACTTTCCCAATCATCATCATCATCATCATAAGGATTGACGGTAGAGGGATTGGTGTTGATCATGAAGCTTCGGTTAACGCAACCCGACCGAGCGCGCACATGCCAGTGTGTGAGCTAATCAAAAAATCAAGAAATAATAAATTACTATTTTCACCCTTCGTTTGCGAGAGTTCGTTTCCCCTTTTCCGCACTCACCGTGCAGAATGGTCTGTTTGTTTCCCTGTGCGTGCTACCATTTCGTTAACTTGTACCATCATCCTTTGGCTTAGCTTCCTTTTTTTTATTTGGTGCGCATTTGGTCCCTTCGTCCAAAAGGAACCCAACGCACGAGAGTTCCTTAGTTTGTATCGCTGGCATGCCGGATACAACGCCAGTGAAACGAAATTATTCTTTCACTCCATTTGCTGCGTGAAAGTATGTCTACAACCGCGCGAGAAGCGCGAAAGAATCCTCCGCTTTTGAAGGGTCCACAGAAAAGAGCAGAGAGCAGCGAAATCGTTTCAAAATTCAAATCTAGCTCGGGCGAATGAAACAATAACATTATTACTAGTATCAGTGAGATATGCCCTTCCGCCGGCTAATGGTAGTGTGCCGGCACCGTTCCAGCCTCCGTACCCGGTCTAGCGAGTCGCGCGGAAAGCAATTGCTGGAGGGATGCCGTAATGTTTAGGGTGTTAGGCTTTAGGCGCCCCGCCTCATCTATCGTGCAACACTCGACCTGCTAACGCCACCTCGGGCCTTGCTACACTCAAGCACATCCGGTTCGACACCTAGTCAATTCCGCCCCGGCAAGGACATTTGTTGAATGAGCCTCCTGAGGGTGAGCGGCGAGTGTAATTTTGAACCTTTGTTGGGCACGGGCAATAATGGTGAGGGTTTGTGTTTTTTTTTATATACACTTTGTCTCCCTTGCTCGATCTATCTCTCTTTCTGCTGCGCTATTTTTCCATCTAGTTTTTGACAAACACACGACATACACACACTCACTTACTGAAGAAGAGAGCTCGTCGTATCGTCGAGCCAGGCCGGGGCATTGATTGCGGCAGGGGTGAGCAATTTTTTGCTCATCTGTTTTTTTTTCTTACACTCTTTTTTAAGCTGGCCCTTTCTCCCTTCACGTTGCTGTTGATGTGATGGTTTGGTTTTTCAATCTTCCTTAGTCGGTTTATGAGGTTGTAGTTGTTTTTTTTGCGTCCGACCCTTTGTGTTTTTTCGGGTGTTCGTTTTTTTTTTGGGTTTTGTTTCTACCGTAGTCGTTAATATTGTGCCATAGTGGAAATGTAGCATTAGCTGTACCGCCGTACTACTTGGTTTCGGTGAACGGCGAACATTCCCCGTTTCGTTGTTTTATCTCTTGCACCTTGACGCACGGGAACAGAACAACAAAGGCGGGGGAGCATTTTAGGGCAGCAGAAGAAAACGTTGTAATGCGATTTTCTGCCGTGCCTTTTTCCAATGGACTTGTAGGTGTAGTGTTTTGGGTGCAGATCAATTTACGTTTTGTTTTACTTGTGGTGCTCGGAAAGAAGCTCAGTGCTCGTTTTCACTAGCAAAAGCAATCGGAAACAGGTTAGGCAAAAGGGGTTGGATCGAATTAAATTTTATGAATCTGTGATAGTATTGGGATGTTCAATTCGCAATTGCCTAGCAAGTGTAAGGAAAAGTTATATTATCATTGATTATTGTGTAATTGCCCATAAATAGAGAAGCTCATTTTATTTGTTTATGAAATTGTTTCGAAAATATTGTTTAAATAAAAAATATTACTTTAATGTATATTGTAGTTTCAGCAGAACACAATTATAACGGAGAAAGTTAAAATCAAATCTAATAATTTTAGTAACAATAGTGTTAAGTATAAATAGTTTCAGAAGAATTAATACATTTTGTAGATTTGTAATTTTCGTTTTATGGGCTCATTTTGTTTACTTTTTGTTACATATTGGTTTAAATGAAATTGATGGTTTCGTCAAAAGGTTAAAGGATATAAGATTGGTAAAAAATATTATCTATATTACACATATTTTCAATCAACCAATTCTGCTGTTGTGTACCATGTGTAACCTTTTGATTTTCTACAAATTACTTTATATTAAAGGCTTTGTAAACTGATCGCCTCAATCGCCCATAGTCGTGGTTTTATTGATGGATAAGCCAAAATTATACTAAAATTAATTGACTGACCAAATAACTATAGTTCAACTCTATACTGTAACTGTATAAATCCCTACAGTTCCCTTTCGCACAATGTTTTAACAACGGGACTTCAAAGCAACTTCTTTGCAAACATTATTAACTTTTACTGTTTACCAATAGGCTCAAAACGCACCGAGGCACCGGCACTTCTCAATGAGATTCTGCCCAAAAAAAAACGATAACGACGCGTCGGTTGCTGACGAAATTGGACCGCATCTTAAAACAGAGCGGTAAAAAAGGAGAAAAAATCAACCACACTAAAATACACGGAGCCAGCCACCAGTCAATTTGTACCTTTTGCCCAAACAATTGTGTAAATGATGCGTTCATCCAGAAGAACCGCAAACCCCGCAGGCTTTATATTCCATCCCGATACTTGTGCCTTCTTCAGTGGAAGTGTGTCACCTTCGGGGCGTAATGCATAATAATTCGGCTACATGTGACCAAAGCCAATTTCAAAGCCGTGCAATTGTGTGTCTCTTCCCTCGGGGCTGCATCAGTTTGCAAACGTTTCTACCGATTGAAGTGCAAATCTCTTGCCAGCGGGCTTTTTATTTGTGTTTCGTTCGTTGAGCAGGATGCAGCAGAGGAGTGAAACAGTTCTTCTCTTTGATTCGGTTCTTTTTTTTAACCACACGTTCAAGAGGAAGGGGGAGAGGGAAGGAAAAAAGAAGCTGACACAAGTCGTCAGTTTCTCATCCGGCAAACAACTGATTACTTCCTTGCGTATTGATTCCTGCCCGAAGGCCAATCCTTACCGTTGAGTTGCTTGGAGAGTTTATCAGTATGCGAAAAATAGAACCACAGGGCATAGAGGCTGAAGGGCTTCTTTTAGAGGGTAGCAAACTGCTTGCCAAATCATGGATCACGGTACACACCAAGCACCATGCACCATTAGCCCCGAAGCACTCTATTTCTGGTGCGCCTCGGTGCGGGCAGAGGATCTTGCGAGAAATTACCATTCACCACAACGGCACAGTCTGCGGGAGTCTGGCGTGGGGAGGCTAGTATTGCCCATTGTTTTGCTGTGCTGACGAACCGGACGGCGACTTTGATGGGGATGCATCGGGCAAGATTGATTTCTTTGACCATATACGCGCGCGTCGGCTAGCGCAAACTCCAACGGTCACAAGACAGACCGTTCCAAAGACGACGACGACGACAGGCACTGTTTTAATATTCATCCATTCGATTCAAAACGAATCGAACACATTATTCATAAGACTTCCACGGCCTCACAATCCGGACTCCGGCTCCAGCTAAGGTCAGCTATGAAACGGAAAATCATTCCTCCAGCCTCAGCCTTCAAATCATGCTTCCCAAACTCCCGCGAGGATGGGTCGGCCGCTCAACGAACAAGCTGCCGTAGTTTATAATCCGTTTCTCAAAACGCTCCGGGTAGAGCCGTTCGAGGCACACACAAAAAAAAGAAGCGCAGGCTATGCGACTACAAGAAAAAGATGTATTTATGATGAAAGCACTGATAAATGCAAATTTCGTCCGCCTGCATCCAGCATTCTTCAAAGGAACTTTGAAAACGAACTTCTCTCGCGCGGGAGCATTGCTTGTCTTTCGCTCGTTTATGCCATCTTAACCGCGGCAATATTGTGTGTGTGTGTGGGATTGAAGCGAAACTCCCCTGAGAAGAAGCAACCTAGGCAACGGTGGTCACTGAACCTGAGAAAAAGCGGACCCCGGGACTTGGGATGGATGGACCGCTGACATCTTGAGCGGCCGATCGATTTTGCATTTTCCCAGCAAACCCGCTCGAATTCATGAGCTCTCGACTTTTCATCATCATCATCATCGCAGCAGAAGGCATTGTATGCAATATGAGGGTTGTGGAGTTTTGCCTCGCAGAATATACATTTGTCTGCTTTCGTGTTGCTGCCACACTCTTTCCACCCGCTAAGCCGTGTGCATTCCTTCCAAGGATGTTTGCGATTGCACGGCGATGCTAGGCAAACAAGTTAATAAACAGGGCGAACGAAAATTCCTTCCCTTGCTCCCAAAGGTACAACACCGTTGGCACCGCTCACTTGGATGCTTTTGTTTGTGAAAAAGGGGGAAACACACACAAAACATGCTTCCTTGCAGTCCTTATTTTTTGCCAGTGTTTGCCAGAACAGAGCCTAGAAGCTTCCCTCGTTTGCTTGCCACATTCCACCAAGCTACGCAAATCACTCTATAGCCTGCTGCCATAAGGAATGAACCTCTTGGGGTTGAATCTAATTGAATTTAAGGTTCGGCGCATTTTTATCACCCTCATTCACCATCACCCGCCATTCGCCCTGCGCCCAACTGCGGCGCACTGCACATCGCGCAGCAGCAAACCTGGCTAGTCCGCAAGGAATCGAGGTCTGTTAATATTATGTTTATGCAATCCTCTTGAGGAATTTGAATAATTTATGAAAACAATAGCCGAGAAAGAGATGAGATGAGAAAGATGCTTTTCCTGCAGCGCTTCCCGCTGCTTCCCGAGTTGCCAGCCCGGTTCCGGTTGCTCCGTGGCGACGTATTATTGCGTTGCTGGTTGCTCCTGATAGTTTCAAATTAAATAATAATATTTAGCTCTGCCTTGGGAGTGTGCGGCCTGAGACTTTCATCTCGACGAAAAACAATAGTAGGGAGGATCAGCACTGCAAAAAAAAAACGAAAAAAACGATAAAATAGAGAGCAAGGATTAAATTCGCCTCAAAGTATGCAACCAGCATGACAAAATTGTCACAATTGGGTTTAATGCTGGCGATATTCAGTTTCAGGCTTGAGTTACTCTTTATTATAAGAAAAGCAAATTAGAAAATTACCATTGTAAATGGAATGATCGACCCATTTCTAGAGGTTTTTTAGTTCAAATACATGTTTACACGTTACTTTAACTGGACACACTTCCAGGCAATGCGATAAGCTCAGAAATAAGGTTGATTTCGGAGGCGCCATTCTATTCTTCTAAACCACAACACCATTACGGGAGAGTGAATTGACTTCTGCTCTAATAATCCTCCCCCCAATCGCCCGTGTAATTTCCTCTCCCTGAGAACCGTTCCTCTCTAGCACACCGACACTCGCCAAAAACCCTATCATTAAAACCATCCCCCCGAATAACCATCCAACCAGAAACCATTCATCATAGCAAATGGTTTTCCGGACCCTGGGCCGCTGGAACTATTGTGGCGTTCGCGTGCCCCACCCACTCGCGGCCGTGCTACAAGCTCACGAACAGCGATCCCATCGCCTTCCGACAAACAAGATCGCTTGTAGTAATTACAACCGGAAGTGATCATATCGCAAGATCAACGCGATGCCTCGAAAATCGTTGAATTCAAAAAAGTCCCGCTCCGAATGTTCAGGCCAGGGGAACCGCAAATAAACTCCACGGGCAAAAGGAGGTTGCGGCACCACAAAAGGGCAAACTCATCGCGACCCATTCACGGCGATTATGTTCCGTTCTGGCACGGCCCCAGACGCCATCGGACGAAATGGCTCAATTGGGCTTCGCGGGAGAGTGAGTGTTCCATCCCATCCCGCATTTTTCTGCGGTAGTTGTGTGTGCCCGAAACCTGTGCCCGAAAAAAAAAACAAAAGAATTAACCTCAATTTCATTCGCGTTCGGGTTCGTCGCTGCACCATCTTTTGGGTGATGTCTCGAGCCGTTTTTCGACCACTTCGGTTGTGCAACCGAGCACATAAATTATCCGGTAGTGGGAACCTTGTTGCGGGAAAGCAATAACCACATGATGAGCATTAAGCAGACGCTGGTGTATTGGACACCTTCTCCCAGCGACACACACACACATTCGCCGCACCCGGCGCGCCCAGCAGATGAGTAAGCAACATATAGAGCGACAGTTTAATGTGGGAAATAAGCGGATCGTCGGAAGGAGCGGTTAGGACGAACATGGCTGCCTTTGCGCCTCCGTCCGGTGTATCCGCGCCAAATCTCTTGCGAAGCACTCCCGCCCACAGCGTCCCACAGAAGCAACAATTATGCTTACCGTGGGCTGTCGTCGCGTAACGCCAACGATGACGCTCGCCGGTGAGTTGATGGAAAACAAATTTGTTTGTTTTTGACCGTCATGCTTTTAAAAGAGAGTGTGTGAGTGTGTATGAGTGTGTTTGTGTCTATGTTTGTATGCTAAGGTGTTTTCACTGTAACCGGAGCCAGAGCCGCATGTTTTCGATGATGAAATGGAAAATAACAATCGCCACAGCACGCCGGGAGAGTTTTAATGGTGGTCGGGTGACGTGACGTCTGCGGGATGTAAGAAAATGGTCTAAAATTTCGTCTTTCCGCGGTTGAAGCGATGGAATGTGTTCGAATTGTTGCTGTATAATAATGGCAAGCAACGTGGAGAGCAAGTGTGGGATGCTTTTTGTGCGGTATATTTTTAGCATTTTTGCGTTAGTTACATGTTTTGTTACGTTCATATATGATTTCGTATCATTTCTCAAATCTTTTGATGATGAATCGTTACGGTAGATCAATGAAGTATTTAACATATAAATGTTTTTATTAAAAAAATCTCTCCGATTTTTCTGTTTCAATTCTTGCATTTGTATTAAATTTCATATTCAAACTGAATCAAATGCTCGATAGAGACAAAAAGTGCCAGAATGTTTTGTAACATAAGTTTGTATAAATTAAATTTAAATAGCAAAATTATCGAGTAGGTTGATGAGTGTTGTTAGACCAATTGTAACATTCATAATTACTTTTAATTTAAAACAAACATTGAGAAGAAATAGCAAATGTTGAAAATGTGAGTTGTTAAGAGAACAAACGAAAAACAAAATAACAGGAAAACAGAACCAACATCCAACATCTTGAAACAACTTAAAACTGGAATGTATTGTATTGTTTTTCAACCCGCTCTTCCTCTCTGTATGCATCCTTAACCCCAGCTCAACGAACTATCGTTTTCCTTCAAACATGTTTATTGTTATGCAAATCGTGTACCATCCATGATTACACTTCTTCAAACATCATAATCCAGTTTGTAATGGCCGTCCCGAGATGGGCCGCCGTTTGCTTATCCTTACGCGCGGAAAATGGGAAATAAAACAAAAACACATCCCTTCGCACCAACACTTGGATTCATTTTGCAGTTTTGTGCGCACACTCACACACACCCACACCAACAGTCCAGCAGTCGGCCTGCTATCTCCGTTTACCTGATCCAAAGCAAAGCCGGCCGTACGGAAGGAAAAGTGAAACTGTACGCTAGACACTTCCCACACCCAAATGCACACCATAAAAACAGGACTAATAAGTTCACCGTGAACCGACCGTGCCATGGGTTCACGGTGAAAAAGGGAAAGTTGATTCATGTTTCGCTTGCGCTAACCTTTCCAGCCACCCAGCCCGATTGTCCTTTCCAGCCGGGTCAAACTAGGTAAGCTGGCGAGCTCCTTTCGTCAGTCCCGTTGTTTCTGCTTAGTTCCTTCCTAGTTTTGTAGACTACCATTTTGCAGACCGGTAGTCCCCCTGGATGTCTCGCGTAGTCAGTGGCCCTTTTGTCCCGCTGCAGCCCCTGCCCGGTCGGGGGCATTTGCATAACAATTCGCAATCGTTATGCAGCGCGGCAGGACGTCTTTGTGTTANAAGGAAAATGGGGAAATTTTGCCGGCTTTGAAAGTGAGTTTGTGACTTTGACGGTAAGTTTGGACGCAGGCTACTGTACGATGCCATTTCCACCAGGGAGTTGGTAAAAATTGGGGTCGACAATTTATGTTTTCTCACATTTCCCATTGTCTGCCGGGTGATTGCGCAGACGATTGTGCACTTTTGTGCGGTGATGCGCATTTATGACGTCCCCATTCCCCCATGTCGCAATAGAAGAGAGTCGTATTTGCGAGGATATTTTAAACGGCAACCAGTATCGTTAGTTAAAGCACAATTTAAACGCTCATTTCAACACACCAACGGAACCGATGCTGGTTTAGATTAATTTCATAGCTTCGCTGATTGTGCAGTTAAGACGCATCACACCGATTTACAGAATCACCTTCAGTGTCCTCGCGGCCAAAGCTCTCGCTACCTTTAAATGCCACTGCGGGCCACTGCGAAAGGAAACACGATAATGATCTTTTCTTACCTTTTCGGTCACCTTTCGGGCCTGATAGCTCCATCATTACCGTCCATCGCTGGGAGATCGCTGGGTCCAGGTGCGCGCCGTCGACTCTGTCTGTCTTCGGTCGTATCGCTTAATCTTGTAGCCGAAGAGCGATAGAGCCCGGTCGCGCGTCGGGACCCGCGGAACCAAAACTGCGGAACCCAGTGAGCCGCGAACCAGATTGGCAGAATAATCACGTCACCAACTTCTGGACAGTTTTTGGGGACAGAAAATGCTGCCACAATCTTGCCGGTTCAATGTCGTTCCGTTCCGTTATCGCTGATCGTTCGGGAGCTCTTTTTCAGACCAGTCAAACTAAATTAGCCTCTTTCTGCTGGTTGATCGCAAGCGAGTAGCAACAACTACACACCGAACAAATGCTCTCGAGCGACGTGAGATCATCCAACTGTCATCCCTGTGATCCTTGCCAGCTCTGTTGCTTCCGATTCTGCGCTGGTGAGTCTCCCCACGCTCAAACGAGGCGTTGGGCTTGGAACCTGTTCAACTAACGATCACCATCGAAAGAAATGGCTTCGGAAAGCGAATACAAATAGCCTCATTACACCAGCCACACACACACGCACACGCTCTTGGCGGAGGAGAAGCGCGGGAGAATAAATTACACCCGATTCGATCGAGACCGATCGATACGATCGGTTTCGGTGCCCAGGCCTGCTTCGCCATCTCGCCACATCCAGATCCAGTCGTCCGATAATCAAACCGATCACCAAAGGCACCAAGACTGTTTTTGCTGCGCGGGAATGGCCCGAACGCTACTACACGCGGCTATCGCCGATCCCGATCACGTCCTAACATCTTCTTTCACACACTATTCAAGATTCGCAACGATCGCAACCATCCAATGGGAGTGTGTGGTAGGGACCAATACGGGGAATCGTTCGACCGAGTACTTAACAAGTTAATTAGTCAAACTCGGACTGGTGCGCGCGGTGTATCGTGAGCTCATAAAATTGTACCCTGTTTCCCAAAAACAACAAAAAAAAGCGGCACGATCGGAACCTGTTCGAAACGTTGCTGATGGCTGATGGCATCCAAAACTGGCAAGCGAGCGAGAAAATTAAGAAATAAAATTAAAATAAATTTGAGCACCTCGTTCTGACTTGCACCATTCCGCTAATGGGTTCGGCAGGATGGAATTTGATGAGGTTCAGCTTCCATCAGAACCTCCCCCCCCAGAATGGGGAAAAGGATGGAAATGAGGCTCATTAGGCAGCCGTTTGGCAGCTCGTTTTGCTGGTGCGTTAGTAAAACGGCCAGGTTTCGTTCGGTTTTGTTGTATTGCTGTTTTTGCTTCTTCAATTGGCGATTGCACACACCAGCAGCAGCACGATGTGTTCGGATGTACGACAGATTTTAAAACAAGCTTGCCTCATCCTGCAATGTTTTAACTCATTTTCTCACAAAGGAAACAAGCGTTTGGCTGTCAGATTTAACTTTATTAGATATTAGCCAAAACGTTTTCAAACGGGCATTAGGTTGAGTGCAGCTTTCATGCTTTATCGTTTCTTATGCATGCAAATGTACTTAAGATGTTCGCAAGCCGATAGTTACACCCTCCACTGCCCAGCTCCAGCGACCTCCAACGCGCCACATGTTACTTCGCGATGCTAATTACCCTTGAGGGCGTTTCCAAGAGCGAAATCCTTTCAAGCCTTCACTTGCAACAGCTCCCCACTCAAGCTTGAACCTTCCGCTTGTAATCGGATTACCTTTTAATACCTGTCATCAACCCGGCGCTGGGGAGTTCCTGGAGCGCACCACGTCAGTGGTTCTTCGACGCTGTGGCGGTGAGCAAAACCTGCGGTAGGCAGTACATTAAAAATGTTTAACACGCCGCTAAGGTTTTCCACTGCCGTTCGCCGCTTTGTTTCTTTCAAATCGTTTATTACTACTCCCACTAACCCATCAGCGCCTTGCCATCACCCACAGCGCATTCTATCTGAGAAACGTACCCCCGGAACGCATCAACTCGGAACGGCGCAAGGAAAATTCGTTCCACAAGCTGACGCTGTAAGCGAACGAGAAACCCGACGTGGATGCACTTGGCGGGGCGAACAATACGTTTCAATGCCCTGCCAAAACCACTACCACCCAAACCAACCTGTCAGGGCAGGGAGGTACACTCCCTCGCCGTAGCACGCCGTAGGGGTGTGTGTGTGTGTGTGGAATTAAATACCCGGCGCTCATTGCCAGGGCTAGGGCTGGCAGCAGAAACGCCATTGAAATGTGATATTGCAGTGGTGTATCACATTTCCCGACAGCGGGTCCCCTTCCTACGGTTTTATACGGAGAAGGAAAAACTATCTTGAGAATCGTTTGCGTAGAGCTGCTCTTTGGAGAAGCGATATTTTTATTATTTAAAAAAGGGAGCATCATAACGTCACAAGACACTGGAGACACACGCCCTTAAGCACGTGTGAGCAAACACACACACAATCCTTTCGGGCTGGGGTCCCTTACGGCAGGTGTGTTTAATTTCTCTGATAATTAAGAACGTAAAACATAACGCCTTTTTAATAGTAGATTTTTGAGCACAAACACACACACACACATAAAGCGAGTACGAGAAAAGTGCATCCGGTTTGGTGTGTGCACACCGTGGCTTGTCGGTACGTTTCCCTCTCGCTGCTGGGAGAAATTAGTTCGCAGCTGGTATGCTTACTGCAAGTATGGTTTTCGGCAAGTGAACAGTTTTGTGTTGCGATATGAAACGTCACTGAAGACAACGGCACTGAAACTCTGTGTTTAATGTCCGTCTCCGTTTGTCTGTAGCAAAGACATTGTGCGGAATCGGTTCAGTGTGTGCTTATAATTTGGAGAGAGTAGAAATTCATAAAAAAATCCTTATTTTCAGCTGTAACAGCTTGTTAAGTTTAATTTCTTTCTGGGGCGCAAGAATTCTGAAGCAAAGGTTTGGAAGGAAATGAGCAAAAACACTAGCAACTTCTATAGTATTTCAAACAGTCGCTAGAGACAAGAAGTTCACCATGTTCAAGAATCTGTGGGAACTGCCAGGCAAATATTGTTGGAGTTTTTTATAGCGCATAGTTTTCCTTTTCCATTGAATTAATTTTAATTTCTAGCAAAAATGTTTGTTGCTAGAAGTGTAGTTATGAACCTTCAAGGCACAAACGTGTGGCAATTAATTCGAAGATTTGCAAGTTAACATCAGAATTTGTAATTTTTTTTTTTCAAATTCGTGAATTGTATGCCTCGTATGTATCGTTCAGTTGGAAAATCTAACAACCTCCACATCTACCAAATTACTATTTACTATTCTAATAACTCTCTTCCTTCGTCAAATATCCCGGCTGTGTTCACTCTACCAGATAATTCTTCCAGTTCCATACTTTACCATTAAAAAAAAAACGCTGTCCCTTCCAATTTCATTCGTCATCAAGACATCAAAATTTTGTGAGATTGATCGAAAACGAACAGCAGTCGGCGGCACGTCACAATCCGAACGCCAGCTGTTAAGCACAACCTCATTCCCTTGGCCATCGTACGATCTCCTAAATGAAGACAAACACAGAACAAACAACACCCTCCCCAAATGAGAATGAAAACATTGTTTTTAATAATTTAGTTTTATCTATTTTCCATGTCCGTTTG
>VTWG01005165.1:0-19328 GCA_008817895.1 Anopheles fontenillei
TTTCATTAAGCACTTGGGAACTACTTTTTTAAATGTAGGGGAAAGCGGGGCGTAATGGGCATGTGGGGCAAAATTGGCATGAGGGGCAAAATGGACAACATCTATTTAAGCATTATTTCACTACAAAGATACATTCCAATGCTCAAAATATATTCATTAAATTGTTCTATGAACATTATGTAGGTATTATAACCTTTCAATAAAACATAACCAAGAAAAATGTAAAATAAGATTAAGTAGCATGTTGATGTAATTTTGACCACTTCGAAAATAAGTTTAAACCAGCCTCACAGGGATGCTTGGAAGTTTTACATGGTATATTTAAAAAAATATGATATTTCTATACAAATTGTCCGAAGAAGCATGTCAGGTATATTTCACAATCTGTGTGGGCTAGACGAACTACAATACAATACTACTACCAACTATGTTGTGTACCAATATCTAATCGAATCGATTAGTACCGTTTCCGGCAGGTTTTTTTCTGTATGTGAACGCATTCGTGATTGAAAAAGTAACAAATTGGCAGACACAAACGACAACAGAAAAAGAATAGAGAAGAAAGCAGAACTGTGAGAAAATACAAATAAATTTGATGGTAAAATAGGATTCACTCGAGCACACCGCGATCGAGCTGATAAAAGTTGTACAAAAGAGAGAGAGAGAGAGAGAGAGAGAGAGAGAGAGAGAGAGAAAGAAAGAGATAGAGAGAAAGAGAGAGATAGAAATAGAGAGAGAAGGAGATAAAGAAAGAGAGGAAGAGAAACGGGAGCATCATTTCACTTCCTTCTTGCTGTTAGCAACATTAAATGTCTTTTTCGGTCAATTCCATACACGTTTCCCTCAGGAACTACTTTCTGTTGCACTCTATACAAATTTTTTTTTCTTGTGGTGCTTGCAATGTATTTTGTTCGAAACGCCAGTCGCACGCTGGCTGGCATCCATGTTGAAGACGATGGTGGTGATGGAAAGGATCCCGGCAAATGGTGGGAAACAAGGAATGAGATAACAGAGAGAAAGAGACAGAAAAAAACTAATTTCAAATCAACAATATAGTGATTGAGCAAGTTATGTAAACAAAAACTCGTGCGCGCATGAAAGGGTGAGTAAAGTGTGCCAGGTTTGTTCCGTTGCAGTTTTCTATCCCTACTTTTGTTTGCATGCGCCTGATGAACTTTGCAACTCACTTTTAGCAAGACGAAAACAAACTTTGCGCTGGGTTTGAAGATAGCAGCAACGTCTATGAAGAATTGGCAAACAGTCTGCATCATTGCATTGAACTAATGCCATGATTTTTCATACGCCATTATGTGTTTTTCAGCTGTCCTGTTCTTTCAAATAGGTTGCCCTTAAATTTTTCCAGGATTTTAATTGTACAATTGTTTGATTTTTAAATAAGAATAATAATTGAATAATAATCAGAATAATTGCTCAACTGTTTTTTTGTTGTTGTTGAATTTGAAACAGTATCATTGCTGAAAATAAGACATTGTAATGATGATTCTTAAATTTAATTAGTGGAATTTGTTGACTAGAATAAACTAAAGTTCTTCACGATTTTGTGGTACGAATAATGAAATGAAAAGTCGTAACAAAATACTCTTTGAATTTTTTTGTAAAATTTTGAATGTTGAAGTTTAGTTTAGTATATTTTAAGTTTTTGAGAAAATGTTTATCTTTTTATCGTTGTTAAACTTATCGATACATACACAAACATTAAAGTAAGGAACACAAAAAAACATAAACTAGCGTACATTTTATGTAGTATTTTGTTTTTGCTCCAGATTCACAAGAAAAATTACACATGCTGTTTACACATACTAATAGCACTGTCCCTGGGAATAGGGAATAGGGTGATCGCTGTCCAATTTTTTGGACATTTTTCCTGGATCATGTTTTGAAGTTTTCCCTCGATGACTACGCTGCGTGACACTTTGTTTGGTTTAAGTTCTGCTATTTCCAGCCATGTTCTCAGGCAAGATGATCATGATTTGTTCGCCCAGTGTTCGTTTTTTTTGCTGCCCGTCCAGCGTCCTATTCTCCAGGGTACCGTTGGCAGTTGTTTTGCAGTTAAAAGACAACTTTCCGTGGCGTTTTATCCGTTGTGTTGCTAAAAGTCGCATCTGAAGAGAGCGTTCTTCCGGTCCTGATGTCGTTGATTTGAACGATTTCTTTTTTCAAACTCAACTTTTTCGCTTCATTATAGCCAGCGTGAAGTTCATTAAATTGTGAACTCTGTGCAGCTTGGGACCGCACCCGTTCGCACGTCGTTGCGCTGCCACAGTTTCGTCCTGGTGACACGTAAACCGTTTCCGGATGCTTCTCCCGCTAACGCCAAAGTATGTTTGAGTGTGTTTGTGTGTGTGTGTATGTCAAACGGCACAGGATTAACTTTGCTGTCACGCTTCATCCGGCGCTGTTGGTGTCGTTGCGCCTGCTCGGGCTGTTGATTTTTGTCACAATTTTTACAAAACCACTCTACACTCGGTGTCAGTTTTGTCATCCCGTCTTTCCCGCTTCTCTCCATGTAGTCGGATGAGAGTCACATGGGAGCACGAAACCGGAAATGAAGTGACTCATTATACGCTTCGAATAACTGTCAACACCGATTGCAACTTTGCTGTTCCTGTTTAGTTTTATGCTTTTTTTTCTCTGATTTTGTATGGCTGTTTCCAAGTGGATGTTTATGGATTTTCTGCCTGAGAGTTTTAGTGCTGTGTGATGTTCACTCCGCCATTACGCTTCAAAGAATCGACAAGTATGGTTTTTTTTTTTGGAGTTCTTAATACAAACCAGTAGCTGCGCAGTTCAACAAATTGCAAATAATAATAACAAAATAATATGAATATAACTGTATGAACGCAAGCTTCTTTGATAAAATTAATTGGTGGATTGAACATTGTTGAGTTAATACCATCATTATTAGAATGTTTAAAAAAAGAATTCCTCAGATTTGAGATAGCTTCTTCCTCTTGCGCTTAACAACCGTTATCGGTCAAGGCCTGCCTGTACCACTTGTGGGTTTGGCTTTCAATGACTAATGGATTGCCCCCCATAGCAGGATAGTTAGTCCTACGTATGGTGGCACGGTCTATTTGGGGCTTGAACCCATGACGGACATGTTGTTAAGTCGTACGAGTCGACGAATGTATCACGAGACCGGCTTAATAGTGGTGTATAGCAAATTATTAACTATAAAAAGGAACAAATAAATAATATGAAAAAGAAGGAGAAAACGGAAAGCGGTAGCGAGAAATAAATTACCAATTAGAATAGCATATTGCAATGTGATACAACGCGTGCTGGTCACGGTAGTCTTCAAACACGGTTAGGAAAGGACATCGTGTTGCCTACGTAAGCTAAACAAAAGTGAAATCTGTCCAAAACGGACTGGTCCGCAACGGCATTTTCTCCTAGGGATCGTGGAGATCTGTAAAAGACTTCACTTGCTAGAACAGACTGGGCAAATTTGGGACAAACAGACCTTATCTTGAGTAGAGGGACACTTCATGCGCATTACTTACAAATGATGAATATACATTTGTATCCCTGATCATTATTTTTGCAACATGAACAAAGCGGGGAAACACAAGGACATGTATTGAATCTATTAAGGCAATATGTTTTACAGTATAAATAGTTGGGAAATTAAATTTCATTTCTTTCGGTGTACGATAAGCTATTTTCTTATGAATATTTAATGAAATATAGCAAAAACGTCAATAAAGCAAAAAAAGTCACGTTCCCTTTCATGCATGTTCTATAGTAAACTTTAGGTGTAAGATAAGCCAAATTTCACGTTCAATTTAACTAGAGCTGTACCCTAGGCTTTAGACACGCATGACTTATAATGGTAGTATTCTACATCTTTCTAACTAGTCACCTTTCTAATGTTTTTGTTATAGATCGCATGGAAATGAGTATCGCCGGTCACGTTACGAAGGTGAATGTTGGGTGAAATTCAATTACGCAAAACATTCTTCTTTCGCAGAAAAAGAGTTTCGATTATGGTACAAAAGAATCAACGGAACTATGTTGGTACCAGTGCGTAACTGTGCGGGTAAATTGGTATTGTGTATATGCAATCGTCTGTACTGAGAATCGCCCTTCATTCTTTCTAATATCATTGCTTCTACTAAATACGCGTTCTATTTAAACTTCGCAGATCCACTGAGGAACGGAGAATCAAACACCGTGTCTAGAGCGTCCGGTTGTTCTAATGAAAAAGTATAACACAATCAATTGATCAGTCGGCTGGAGGGGCAGGCGGAGGGGCAAAAAGGACATCCTTAATCGGGTATATCCCTTTTCCCAGTATTTCAGTCCCCCTTTTGTTCCAGACCCTTGAGGCTGTGGAGAAGTTGTTCACTTTCCCGGCCCGTGGTCATGTACCTACAGCGCGCGCGTGTGTTGTTCGTGCGCATCGTGGTGCTCGAAGATAAACGGCCAAACACTGAACCGGATCGATCCCATCCGAAAATCCATCGTCCCGCCGTGCAACCCATCAGTTTGTTTCGATGCTGCCGGATATTGACGGGCGTTTGCGCTGTTTACACCGGGGGAATATTGATTCAATCTTAACGATATGTAAATCAGCGATGTGCTTTCCCCGACCAGCGATTGAGGAAGCCGAAGGGGTAATGGAGAAAAATCAAAATCGACCCGTGGTACCATCACCAAACAAGGGTACCGCATCCTTCGATCCATCAGCCAGCGGGATGGTCGGTGGCCTGTTTGTTTAGGATTTCACATTTAATTTTATAAAGTCGTTTGACGTTGCTTTAAGTGTGCTTGGGGAGTGTATATTGCGCGTTAGAGCGTTCGGATGCTGCTGCAAGGGGAAAGTAAAGGTGTTCTTGATGGTCCTCTTTTCTTTTATTCCTGCCCGCTGATGCGGTTCGCTTCTTTTGTTGGTTAATATAGGACTTTAACGTGAGGTTCTCAGTGTCGGGGCATTGGAGAAGCTTTGAGGTAAGCTCTTGTGCCGAACGCCAAACCCAAAAAGACCACCCGATGTGTGCGTTTGCCCACGCACTGGAAGACAGGCGGCTCCTGTGCAAGCTATTCCCCGCACGTACGCAGTGCTTTATCCCGGAGGGAGTGCTTCGAAAGGCTACGCGCCTCGTTGATCATTTTCAGCCCCCTGTTGTTGCTTGCGTAAAGAGAAACGGTGCCCATCAAGAGGGAAGGGTCAGCTACCGGTAAACCAATCACATAATACCATCCGCGGTAGGCCAACTACCTGATCTAACCCTAATCGATATGCAGTCCTGAACTGAAGCGGTCCAGGTCCCCGCAGGGTGGTGGAAAGCGATTTTGCTCGCTAGGTATCCCGTTTAGTGCTGACGTGTTTTTCGGCGATAAACAACAACAAACGGTGCGTGCACATGTTCACCTGAATCTCAAAGTGAGCCTTCCGGGTGGGGAAGGGCCTGCGACTAATCTTTGGCACGGTGGCGATGGCGCATATCCGTACCACAGCACTGGATAGCATCTATGCCGCGGGTGGGTGCATTAGGTGGGCGTTTGGTATCGTTTGCATAAAGCACCCATGTCATGAGGCAAGGCTTTAAAGGACAGCGCTGGTTTTCGGGCAAACAAGGTCTGCTAGCTATGGTACTCCCAGAGCCAGAGTGACGTGAGAGCGTTAAGTGAAAATTATCTGTTTGATGGGATGACAAGGCAACGTCTTGATGAGATGGTTTTGTTTACGTTTTTGATCAGTGGCATGTCTTAGGGGAATTGTGTTTACCTTAAAGACGCATCGGAATGGAGAGAGGGTTGGTTACCATGGGGCAGTTTTTTTTTGGTTCTTAGAATACATCTCCCACATTTATTGGCTTTCGTGAGAAAAAAAAACATTGTACTATATAATATTTCATAAAATGTGTGAGTTTCCGTGCGATAAACGGTACAGTAAAATAGATTCGAGGGCTGGTCTTGTGGTACAGTCGTTAACTCGCACGACTTAACAACATGTCCATCATTGGTTCAAGGCGAATAGACCGTGTCCCCATACGTAGGACTGATTATCCTGCTATGGTAACAATAAGTCACTGAAAGCCAAGCTTACTTCACTAGTGGGTACAGTTAGGCCTTGACCGACAGCGGTTGTTGTGCCAAAGAAGAAGAGAAAAGAGATACGTCGGCTATTATAAGGCCTAACAGATTGGGCACACATTTAGTGACGTATTGATAACAAAATACTAACAGAATGTATCAAATTTCTACAAATGTATATTATTTATCCTTGATTTTCGCCCTACAAAGGTAAAACTTAAAACATTGTGTCAAATATTCTTTATAATAAACTATTTATGAAGTCATCGCGGGTCGCCTAACATGCTCCCGAAGGCGTTAGTTTGGAGACCCCTGCTGTAGAGAAATTAGGTAACGATAGCTTGCTAAAGGTCGCTTTAGACTGTGTATCTCTCTGTTAGGATGTAAACCATTCAATGTATTTTGAAGATGTAATTTTTTTCAGTTTTCGGCTTTAACATAATGCTGAAATACTTTTAAAAAGTTGTAAAATTTTGTACTTAACAGCTTTCATCCTTTAATGGCAGTATATTTGTGGTTGACCAGAAAAAAAGCAGTCTTATAGATTCAGTCTTCAAGAGATGAGATGATCTAGGGCTGTCTGACGAATCAGCTGAATATTATAAACATATTAAGAAATTGTTTCAATCTTTCATTCATACCATGTACATTCATGTACATTCATGAACAAAATGGAGCCCTATTTCTAAAAACTATTAATATAGTGTAATGTAACTTTGATAAAAAGACCGTTTTATAAAAAGCAGAAGGGAACAAGGTGTTAGAGCAAACATTGATGTTAGAGCGATTTATATTATAATTGAATACCTATCTAGACATGATTCGACCGAGAGTTAAAATAAAACAATTTATAATTATTACTACAAACAAGATTGATTCTGTTTGTTTGTAAGGCATATAAGTGAAATACAATACAATTTAATATTAAAATAAATTGAATAATCACCAAAATTACAAATCGTTAATGTCAAATTTTATTGTCAGGTAACGCTTCACAGGCGTATCTGATTTGTATTCGATTTGGTTGGAGAAAATGAGTTAAACATAAGATATGAGCTAGTTTGGAGGTGCCGTTCGCACATCTTACCAATATGTCCGTCATGCCAGTACTCTCTTATCCATGCTACAATGTTATAGTCTCTTTACCTAAAAAAGTATTAACTGCGAACGGTATGTCAGGTTATTTCGACTCAAATCCCTTTGAACAATACTATACAACCGCAACAGGATATCTCTCATGCACAGACAATACACCGATGAACTGTGTTATAGGTAACAATAAACGCCCCCTTTTACTCCCCCGTGGTTATTTTATGTTATTGTTTGCTTGTTATATTGCTATTGTTGAAAAGTTCAAAATAATTCCTATTCAAACAGCACTACTCATTAGTGTTCTAAGTGAGTACTCGAATGCAAATGCATCGCGAGAGATTTTGTTGTACCGAGCAACACGTTCGCCTAATGCATCCAACTGCTCTATCGTTAATACTATTCAATCAACGTATTTGCTAGCGTTTGAAATTGTAGCATTGTAGCCGGAAAATCGAATGCAAACCAGTTTTGGCTATTTGTATGGAAAGCACTCGGGCTGCATTTACTGTGCTTCTTTTTGCACCGGAAACAGATAAACGTACAGCACTCAGCCGTACCATTATTGCACCGGTGTGCAATTTGCAACCGATTGCCCAATGGCAATGGATCTACTTTCGGTGAGTGAATGTAATATATTGCGAGTGTTTCGTTGCTGCGTGCCTTCACTAATCTGTCGATCGATATCTCCCGAGACTCTGGCGGATGTGTGCGCCTAATCCTGCCCGAATGCTTTGCGAGCAATGCTTTCTCAAAACATCAAACACAAACATGCACAAACGTGAAGCGGTAGTGGCGTGTCTTAAGCTGACACGTGTCTGTTCATTTCGATGCAGTATAAAGAGGAACCTCGGAAGCTAACCGAATGTGGGGAAGCTCCCGGGGGCGCTAGGGCGCACAAAATGCAGAGAACTTACCAGACCTGTTTCAAACTTTTACAGCGCAACGCGTAGTAAGCGGATCGCAGTCTTGCTTTCCTTGGTTGCTATTGCTATAGCTGGATGCAATCTGTCGGATTTCGGTTCTATTGACTTTTCCGCCACGGTCAATCTTGTGTGCAGGTAAATGGGAACGTGTTTTGTAAGTTCATTCTGCATCTGGCAAGCTTAGTCGTTACCTGTGAGCTGCAACAAAAAAAAATCGCACGAATCGGAAGACAACTCACCTGCACAAAGCAAGGCAACAGCAAAGCACCTCGGTAGTACGGACCGTGTGCCCGTGTCCTGCATCACAAACAAGCGTTCTTAGCAGAGTAATATTCCGTCCACACTGGGAGCAGGGTGTATCGGAATGGAAACACCTGCCCAATCCTTGCTTTACACAAGCGCAAAGTTTTCCTGAGTAAATAGCGCACCGTCTTCTTTTTGCTTTCCTGCCTTCCTCCGGTGTTAGTATTTGCAAAAAGATGTTTGCTTTTATGGTGTTTGCAGTGAGGTGTTTTTTTTTAATTTTTTTTACATATAAATCTACTCCTATTTCATTGGCTCCTGATTGCTCATCGTGATCTGACAGTGATAAAGTGGCGCTAAATGAACTGCGAATGGAGTGGATTGGTTTGGGTAGGTTTGTGTATGTGTGTGTGTGTCTGTGTAGATCTGTAAAGAACGTGGGTTGCACCTAGTCGTAGTCAGCTTTTTCATACTGCCAGTTCCAATTGACAGGCGCAAACGACCACCGGAAGCGATTGTGCTGTTATGTGCTTTAGATGAGGCTAACGATTAACTTTCACGCCACCTTTTTAAACCTTCTTCAGCGGAAACGCTCTCGAATGATTCGAGAAAAATAGGATTTACACAATGCCTTAATTTTTTCGTAAGCCGAAAAATGGAAATCGAGACACTCGTGTTCAATTAATGGCTGATGGATGTAATATTGGTTGCCTCGGTGTTGCCTCTTGCGCGACGTGTAATACCGACGATACGGTACGCTTGATTGATGACTGAAGGAGAGTAGGCGTATCTTTGCTGGTCAGAAGGAAGCGAAGAAAACGAGAGGAAGAGACTGGGAGAGAGAGAGTGAGTGAGAGTGAGAGTGAGAGAGATAGCAAGAGAATAAGAGTGCGGTTGGTGGGTGGTGTTGTTCGACAAAAAGATTAGTGATAACCACAGTACCAACAACCATTGAATTGTGAGGGACCTCAATCCAGATTTAAGTATTTTGCACGGTTGCTACGGAAAGGTGGCAGCAGTAGCTTATCGAGGCAAATGAACTCCGGGGAAATCTCTGAGATTGAAATGGCAAATCAATCAGGAAAAGCATGGCAACCGGCCTGAGGTACTTTAGAACGAAAAACCTTTCCCCTGTGTCGTGCTGGGCAGTTCTACGGGTCAAATGGTTTCAGTACGCAACTGATACGTTTAAAAAAAAATGGAGCAAGCACTTCGCTGTTCGGAGAAGGGAATTCAATTATCAGCAGACAGTAAAATCTTCAGTTCGCGCGATGTATAAGCAGATTGATCCTAAAGCGATGGCAGATGAAAGCGTTTTGATGCGCCGGGCTGGAATAGAGGCAATTTAGGTTAATTTTGTTGTTGTGAAGCTGGTACACTTGCTGACGTGATTCTACCATCTTAAGCAGAGTTCTAGATCACAGGAGAGATCACAGAAATTATTTTGTTTAGTAAATTTTTTAAATTAAAGTATTTGTTTCTTTGTACATGATAATGTGCATGATTTACCATGGTTGAAGTGTTAAAAGAAAATTGTGTTTTAGAACAGAAATATAATCTGTTGATTCCATTGTGTAGCTAATTTTATTGGTTAAAAGCAACGCCAGAGAGCTAAGGTGATTGAATTGATAAAATTCTAACAATATTAAAAACAAATTAGTTTCTATCACTAAAACAATTGCTCACTCGCTCGGCTTGTATCGGCGTGGTTGTGCATATCCGAATCTCAAGATAAACTTCAAGTTTGCAGGTACTTTGAAAAGATGGAGTCTAAGTTTTTCTTCATAATGTTGTTATATATTTGTAATATAAAGATGGAGTACTTGTTGAAGTTTTGTTTTATAATTTTGTTTTATTTCTATTAACAAAGAACTTGCAACAACTGTGAATATATTCATTATCCTTGGGTGCGCTAACGTTTGCATTAAAAATGGATTGTTTTTTGCGAATGGCTATAGAAAACAACTAAGACAGATATTTGCTTGATTATATGGGCATAGTTTGAAGCTGTACGGAGCTGCTTCATTCACGATAGTATTTTTTCATACAAGCTTGCAATATTTATCAGTCAAAACTATACAATTAATGTTGAATTGGCTTAGAAGTATTGAGGAAAAAAAGATTGAATAAGTTTTATTCGGTTTGAATGGATTACAATTATACCCAGTCGTTCTGTTTTATTCATTGAGCAAATTAATTAACAGTAGTGCAAATTTCCGTCAAACCACAGTTCATTAATTTCAAAGCTAGGTGACATTGACTAAACGTGAATTAGTAAACGGTCTATTGCAATTGACTTCAACTGATGTGGTTTTAGTTGATGTTGTTAATGATGTTTGCAATAAAAATGTCTATAAATATACTACAAACTATACTCGTGACTCAGCAGTGAGAACTATAAATCGAGACTCAGCAGCCACAATTTTGTTTACAGATTCAGCTAATAACTGGTATACATTTAGGAAAAACAATGGAAATGTTTTTTACATGAATTAGAAAATTGTATCAATAAATGAGCAGCAAAATAAAACGTTACGAAATGATTTCAAAGAACGTAAGCTTATCCTACAAATAAAATACTAAATCCAAATTTATAATAAACCCTCTCCAAAAGGATAAATCACATTGTAATAGTAATAAACCACACTTGTCGAATAAAGGTATCCAAGGTTACATAATTATTTATTGCGTATCACCTCACAACTGTAATATATTTTGATATATTTCTAAATTAGTCATTTTAGTGCAAAGGCAAATCTTTGCCCGATGCAAACCTTGTTCCAACGAATTCAAAGAAGAGTTACAAATAAGCCTTAAAGACGATGCGTAGCTAAAATAAACATGGCTGTATCTGTTGATCGGTACTGGATATTGCTACAAGAATCTGAGCATGCAGCTGCACGGTTGGATCTTTTCACATTGCCGGAATATTGAACCAGGTTTATATGGAACAGTACACGCTGGATACGCTGTTTCAGCGGGAAGAAAGAAGAAAGTGTTTATGCTAGAGCTCTTCTTGGTGAGTTAAACCAAACATGCATCGACTTACAGCCGTGTGCTACCTGATGCAGTAATGCATGCAAATATCTGGAACAGAGGGCGGAAACGTACACTCCATGAAATGAAAATAAGGAAGTGCAATGAAAAGCTAAAAGCGCACAACCGAGCTAGCAGTGCATTGCGCTGGTTAAAACATTTCCTAAAAACGATGGAAATAAATATTGTCTTTCGTCGAGCATTTCTTAGCATTCGGATGTTAGGTTCTTGTCGATCGTTACTGACTAGACAGGACCAACTCGGTGTCAGGTGCAAGGCGCACGAGTGAAATTAAAAATTCCACCTTTGCCGTGTAATGCCACTGGCGCGTAACATTGCAATGATGACTGTGCGGGACATTTGGACGGTACCAGCGGTAGGAGCGCTGTTTTGCTATTGAAGCCAGCGCACACAAGGTACTTTTTATGATTACGTGGCAGAATGTGAAACTGCTTCGCTGACTGCGAACAATTCGTCCATTACAACCATATTTATGTTGCATGTCGTTCGCGAGCGCGTTCGTTACTAATTCTATCCCTTCCATGCGATGATAACGTTTCCGTATAATGTGTATGTAACTTTTTTATCCTTTTTTCCTTAAGAGTGAATGAAAAATTTGAAACTCACTAACACATAGGCAGGAAAAGGGAGGGCCGGCTAGTGAATCGTTATTCAAACATTTTTAGCCAAACAGAGGAATCTGTTGAAATGTGGTATATTTTGGGCACCAATACCCAGGCGTACGCAATCCATGCAGTCAAGCACAAAATGAATGTTTAACGAGCCGCGTACGCTCATGTATCAGCCGGGCCGTGCCACACCCGGTAATCCCTTGCACGTGGTCCGTGCAATGCGGGCGTAGAGCGGAAAAGAAATTACTTTTGATTACAAGTAAACGATATCCGAAAAAACTAATCTAGCATGAAAAATTAAATAAACTCGCATAATGGGACGGGCACACAGGCATCGGAATGTTGCCGAACCGAATATCGCCTTTTCGTGGTGCGCTGGTAGAATGTCGGACTTTTTTGTTGTTGTGGGTTCTTTCTCTATCATGCTCGTCCCTTACGGGTAACATGGTTTATATTCGATTCGGCGTTTTTTTTTTCAAAGACACGGGTGTGACAAGGCACAAAAAAACTCAACCCTGTCCCTGGACGCGATCACCACCGAACGCCTCTGGAGGCCGTTTGCTAGTGAATATCTTAAATTTTGGCCAGAGGTTTTTTGGGATGTTCATCGCGCCTCCTCTCGGGAACGGGTTGGGGGGTGCAAAAGGTGTAAAAAGTGGTGTAATCGTTTTGGACAGCTCTGGGTAATATCACAAAGCGGGGGCTTGAGCTTGCTTATAAGCTTTTCGTTTTCCATTTGCGCTCGGCACTCGCTAGGGTTCCTAAACCAAAGCCTCAAGAAGTTTGTGCGATGGTTTAAAATACAAAAAAAACAATGAAAAGCGCACAAAAAATTGGTTCGAATTGCGGTCACATAACGAAGCGGAAGAACAAAAAAAGTCAAACGAGTCATCTCTAACGCTCAGATGGCTCGTATTTCCTAGCAAAAGCCCGAGGGCAGATAAAAAAACTGCCTGCCCAGGAAAAAAATGTATAAAAAGAACCAGGAAAACTGAATTGTAATTGAGCCTGCTAAAAGAACAAGGGACGAACAATAATCGCATGATGGTTGGTTGCGGAATGTGGAGCGAGCGTTCCCGGGACGATGGGAAAATAAATTACGAGCGCCTGCTTATAGCAACACAACGTAAACAGTTTATTTCAGTCACATACTAAACACATTCCCGTACGGTGAAAAATGCTCCCCCGAGGCACTCGCGGGCCATTTTTTCTGTATCTGCAATGATGCCACGAGCCCGCGCCGATATGAAGGGTGGCGCACGTATATGCCGTCGAAATCTGAATATTTGAAATTGTTGCAATTCATGTGTGGCTCGTGTTGTTTTCGCGGCACACACGCATTCCACGTGCAACGTTGTTTTGTGTGAGGATTTTCCGGGTTTTTTTTTTAATGTGGTTTATTTTTGTTTTCCGAAAAAGGACGTTGTACTCATTGTCTGTTTGAGTTGTAAATGATGCAATCGGTATTCTTCGGTAGCCTGGAAGGTGGAAGCTTGACGCTGCTTTATTGATTTGGTTTATAAGAAAACCAATTGTTCTAGAAAAAGGAAACACAGTATATAAAGGTACAGTAGTGTTGGTAATTGAGCCGATCTCATGCACCATTCGTCAACTCGTAGGTCTTAACAACGTGCCCGTCATGGGTTCTCCCCCAAATGGACCGTGCCCCCATAAGTAGGACTTACCATCCTGCTATCGGTATTCAGTAAGTAACTGAAAGCCAATCCAGCTAGTGGTACAGGTAGACAATGACCGGCAATGGTTGTTGTGCCAACGAAGATTAAGAAGTGATGGAATGACTACTCTTCAACTTGAGTTAACCCAGAGTTTGTTAGTAGGAATGGTGAGCTGAATCTTTAACTCATTTTTCAAGAGTTATTTAAATTACATCGGGAGTGGGAGAGGGTATTTTTCAACTAGCATTTCGACTCAAGCATTTCACTCAAGGTAGTTTGAGTTATTCGTTAGTTTAATAGCTCATCCAAAAATTAAATCAGCATTTTTGTTTTATATCTTCGTAGCGATTTTCGTATTCACTCTGAAATGATAAAATGTACTTATGAACAAAAGAAATTAGTTAATTGTTCGTTAGCATGTTTCTTTAAATGAGATAACACGATAGTTGTTGGTGGTTATTGTCATGTTATAAAATTGTTTAAAACATTATTCAATAATACCGGTATGAGAAAAAGGTTTGAGCTATTATTCATAAATATTGTTACATTTCATTTGGTTCAACTCTGGAAAAGCTCTAGATGAGGGGCCTGATTATGCTACTTTTTATGTTTCCGATTGGTACGGTTACTATATCTTTACAATAGTGCGAATATGTAAGTTATTCGAGCATCACAAACGTTGCAAATAATGAAGGAATTTTTTTCTCAACTAATAAAACCAACACTTAAATAACATGTGCCAACGCTTGAAATCGAGCTTGTGAGTTTTCAATTATTGCGACATATGGAATTGTACAAAAACATACGATTAATGTAATAAGTTTGATTGATTCGCTCGTGGGCACTTTTTTCTACATATTGTTTTCTTCTTTTATTTTTTACATTTTGTTTTTCAATTTTAATGCAGTATATTTTTTTTCTTCATTTGGTTACCTGCTGATTTTTGGAGCAGTTTTTTTTGTTAAACTTAGATAAATACTTAACATATAATATTGAAAAAAAATAATGCAGTTCCTTTACTTTGTAAAGAACTAAATAAATCTGAAAGAACGAGTGAATACATCTTTTTGTTCATGACTGGAATGATAATTAATATTAAATGAAATATAGGACTTTTAGCAACGCCAGAAGTTTTTTGGGTTTAAGGATTGACAAATTGTCTCTTTAATATTTTTTTTTCATTTTGTTATGTAATCAAAGGGTAGTCCTTACAATGACTCATACTTATGCATTTTTGATTACTCATTTGCAACATTCTAAAAGTGCAACATCAAACACTTGCAAAAGGTATGTTGTATTATACTGGTCTGAACGATATTCGTCTAATTTGTTTTGATTTACTGTGGAATTCGTAGGAACGCGAAGAACATCAAACAAATTGTCAAATTCGAAACGATGCGCTGGTAAAAACTAATGAAAAAAATCTATACGAAGCAATAGCTAATAATTAGTATTTTAATAAATCAAACCCTACCCACCATCCACGAATCCGTACGCCGTTGAAACTAGTTCGTTGGAGGCCGACAGGCCAATATGGTATTGATGCTGTTTTTTACCTATCCTGCCTTTTACCGTTGGAAAACAAAAAACCCTTACTGTCTGGTTTGCTACGATGGCGCATCCCTGTAACAGCGGTGATGCTGTACCAGCTCTGAACGTTTAGGTATGCCGTGTGGTGCCTTGCAACACAACGTAAGGATATAACGCGATTTCGTAGTCGTTAACAGGCATATTCCCCAGAAAAAAGGAGAGCACTTTCCTAGCGAGCAAGGCATCCCTTAAACTTCGTTCCATTCCGCCACCGTTCTCGATGTTGATCGTCCCTGCCACAGCTAGAAAAACCATCAGTGCAAACAGTTTCCATAAAATAATATTTATTGTTTTCTGAAAGCTATAAATTAATTGCTTTTATGGAAGTGGGAGCAGGAAGAAGAAATGTGGGCATGCGAAGCTCAGAGGCAACGTCGGAGTGAATGTAGGTGACTGTATTTTTGTGTTTGTTTCTTGTGGGAAATGCTTTTCGAGCAGTGTTTGCCGCGAGCTGTGCGCGAGTCAGAAGATGGGAAATCTTTAATGCAAAGAACTGCGAAAGAAAAATGCACGAAGCGAAAGTCCAAGAAACCGGAAATGGAAACAATTGAACCGTGGGCAACGCTCTCAGGAAATGGAGAATCTAGTAGGGTGGCAAAATCTGGCGATCTTCTGGTCGAGTTCGGTCAGAAGTCTTTAGAAATTGTTGCAAGCATACTGTGCCAGCCGGTGGGGCAGCATGTGGTCGAACGAGGTTTTGAAAAGTCAACAGAAGTGGTATTTGAGTCTAAATTCGCCTCGTTGGTTACATGTTCATGAACGCCCGGGTGTTGTGATGCTAGAGCGGGTACATGCAAGTAGCGGGAAAAAAGTGGCAATTGATGAATTTAGTCGAACTGGTAAAACAGAGGATTGTTTTTTGGGAGTGACGCAATCAAATGACATTGAAAGCAATTTTTTTTAATAACAGATGTTTGTTTATCATCGAAAGTGGTATTTGGTTTGCAGTAGATTTAAATAAGGTTGAAAAAGCATTTGAATTACATTATTTTCACAACAATTACTTCCCAAGCCATCGATCGATCTGTAACTAAAGCGATGTTGCACTTGTGGCCTTACAGTTGATACGTTTGGTGCACTTTCTATAGGATTATGTTATTTGTGGTATTTTGCAACTCGTTCTGTGTTTCAGCGAAAACGAAACGCTCCAAAGATGAAGACACTTTGGCGGAACTTACCTTTCACTCCCGCTCCTTCGGTACGTCCTTTAAGCTTCCTCTCGAAGGTCTACCGTTTGGTGAGGTTTAGGTGCCGGACGGCTACGGACGTAAAATATGATTATGTTTTAAAAGCTTTCCGCGACGCCCATATTGTTTGCGATGAATTGAAACGATTCTACACACAGCCATGCCGTGTCCCTCCGATTGTGCGCTTACCGGGTGATGATGTGAATTAAATTAGCGATAGCGGTTCATTGTTTGTCGCGAAGGGTTTTATGGATTGAAAGTTTTAGCGGCGCTTGCAGCGGAAAGTGGAGCGATTAATTGAACGAACGTGAAAAGGAAGCGTAGATGCATGCTCGAGGTCGAAGTTGAATGGTTTGGGATGTGCTATTTTTCGCTCGGTACGGTCGCGGCCAATATCATGCCTGGCCGCAATGGTGACATCGGTGCCATAAACCAAAAACTTTCGCTCCCTTTAAGTGCATCGCTTTGTACCGGTGGCTCAGCACACCCCATCAAATAAGCTTTTTGGGCGATTGTTTTCTCGGATGGTGGCTTGCATGGGGTGAGTTGGTTTGGGAAGGGTTTTACATTTTCTTCTGAAACGTGAGGCTTTCCAATCTGTACCAGACATGCTGTAAAGATGCTATAAGTCACATTTAACGATTATGGGTTGTGGGCGTGTTGAAAAGAGAGCTGAAAATTATTGAGAACGTTGTGAAGAATGAGTGTTGTACTATGAGGATGATGATGACTAAATTATTGGCAGGCAGCTAAGTTTAAGTATAGCAAACTGTTTCACTTGATCTTTTAATAACCACATATACCAAAACAAATTGAATTTGTTTATTTAAAAATACAGTCATGATTGGAACAGTAATGGATAATAAAACGGCGATAAGTTGATAATACTTTAAGAATGTTTTTGTGATTAAAGGAACGAATATGCTAGTAAGCTTTTATAAAACCGGCATGATCACTCTTGCCCTTCCGCAAAGTGGAGGAAAGAAAATAATAAGAAGAAGCACATTATGTAATCAACAAAACTAAAAACATTTTATTCCATTTTCTCCCCACATAACGAGCCTCCCGACGGCTTGGAACTTATGACGAGCGTCTTGTACCCAACTGGAGGCGACTGATCCTAAACCTTCTTGCTGGAGCACGAGTCAAACATCTTCATAACATGTCCCAACCTTTCGTATCCCGGCCGGCCTTTGCCACTGTCAGGATGTAGCTCACGTTGGTTCAATCTCCAACACGATACTTCGTGCTTGAACACACTGCTAAAGTTAGAGGATGCGTTGCTGATACACGTTCAGAGTGTTTGAATCCTCCCCTCGGATGGTCCAAAACTCGTGTTCATAGGAGGCAATCGGGTGAGTCAGTGTGTGATAAATCTCACATTTGATTCGTTCTCAAAGTTGTCGAGATTGAAGGAGATGTTTGTTCTGCAATGGCTTGTTAGCAACTCTTGTTTGTTTATTAAATCTTATCCTAGCTTACTAATAATATTGCAATTCAGAACTTACACACATACGCTTACACTTACAAAGTTCCTTGCAAAGTCTTTTGGATCTCAGCAAATGGTGTAGACCAGCGGTCGGCAAAGTCCGGCCCGCGGGCCAAATGCGGCCTGCCTCAATATTAATTCAGGCCCGCGAATTTGTCTAATTTTTAAAGATGGGAAGAAACTATTGATATATAAATATTTGAAGATCTGTTAGAATGGCATTTGTTACCATCGTACTCTTTAACTTTAATAAAAGCAATATGGAATTACACAAAATGTTTGATTCACAAGATTCTCCTACGAGTAACCATTCGTTATCCAGCAGTTTGTAAACAATTAAATGATCTTGTTTACTTTTCAGAGAGGTCAGCTAAAAAAATGCATTTTGATTTGGTCACCAGATCTTAAAAGCCGACCATGGTGTGGGCTGCCATAACCGCCGATGGTCGCTCGCCACTCGTATTTATCCTTTGATGGGTCAAAATAAAATCGCAAATTTATCGCGCAAATATTTGAGAGGTATCTTTGAAGCCTTGGGCACGAAAACATTTCGGCCGCAGACCTTGGACATTCCAACAGAACTCAGCACAATCACACGCAGCACGCGCCACCCAAAGATAGTAACAAACCGAGATTCCTCGATTCATTTCCACTTCACAACGTCCACCAAAATCACGAGATCCGTTTGACTATTGTGTCAGGTGAATTTTGACGGAAATAAGATTGACTCTTGAAAATACCAAAATGTCGACTCCTTCAATAAATTGCTTTGCCGAGAATGGGCCAAAATACCGCAAAAACACTTTCGGGCAGCGTGCGATGGCTTCATCGACCGTCGGAAGGGGTGCCAAAGATGGCCAATTCGAACAAACATAGGTTTATTCTGAGATTTGATGATGTTTCCAACATTTTTTTTGCATCCCCCTAAAAAAATTTAAATTTTTTTAAAATAAATTATGTTTTACTTTGTTGCAGTTTTTTATCTCACCCTGCATTTCAAGACTATTTTCCTCCTGTTGTTTTTACGAGTACCACCATTCCACACTGTTTACTAGTACAATGACTGTCAAAATACATTTCTGAAAGATTCAGTTTTCAATTTATCTGACCTGGCTTTACTTGTTTATAAAGCATATTTATAGCATGTTACTAAATGCACTTTTGTTTCGATTATTCTCTCTCCAACAATGTTTGCGTCGTGGAGCCATGGGGTGATCAAGAAGCGATATTGCTCTTGATATGTTATTTTTTACTGATTTTGTCTCTATGTGGCCGATCCTTCAATGATTAAGCATTAAGCTGATTAAAGTTTTAAACACGCTTAAAGCTTCTTCGGTTGAAAGAACTCAGTGATAGGCGTCGTATAGCGCAACAAATGTTGGTTGGACGTTTCCTAACAG
>VTWG01005168.1:0-12201 GCA_008817895.1 Anopheles fontenillei
CAGCCAATTTTGGCAAGCTAAAGATCGCTGCTTGAATTCGCCTTTTGCAGTAGATAAACAGAATCAAAGTTCCAAGTGGGCTTTCTAAATCTTTCAAGACCAATTCATTTTTCCTAGCGAGGTAAAAGCTGTCAAACGCCCTTTGACGTACCAATTCCGTTTCAAATTCCCCAATGTGACAGGGTGTTTCAGAATTTCCACGATGTATTGGTCGGTTCCCATAATTTTTTGGGCTCGTCTCACGATTTATTCATCGTGTCCCACTAATACAGTGTGGCTCGTTTCCATAATTTATTTGTGTCGTCCGATTGGAAAATCAATATAGGTGAACCAAAAAATTCTGGGAAACGGTCAAAAATTCGTCGGAACACCAAAAATTATGGGAACCAACCAATGAATTGTGGAAACCCTATATAACCACAAACCGACGTGACATTTCGAACGAAATAAGCTTCAAAAGTTGTCTCCTTATTTCGAATTAAAATACGTTACACACTAGCGCCATCTCTATAATAAATCGCTTACTATACTGACACAGACGAGAAACTGCTGAACCTCCATTTTGTTTTTCTCCGCAAATTGCAATGCGCATTGTTTTATGCACTTCTCAAATCTTTTGTATTGAATTGGTAACTTATAAAATGATTTTGCTGGGTGTTTGGTCCAACAATTCTCACAAAATCTTGCCTCACACTTCCTATGCAATTTCTATTTAGAACAGTTGTTTACATCGAAGCAGCAGTGAACAAAGCTTACTTTGACAGAAGTGATCGCCTCACTTGCAAATGACAGTATTTTCGTGTGGGACGCTTTTGTAACGCAAGTGTCACGTCGGTTTGTCGGTGATATAACTCCATACGTTTGTTCGATTGGTATCAGAGCACCATCTTATATCGAGGTACATCGTCAGACATCTTGAGCAAACAAACAAAGACCCAAACCTGTCAAATTCCATAAATTTTTCATGTTCGATGTCGGGTTCGATTGGTGCCAGAGCGCCGCCTGATCTGAGTTGAACGCTGTACCAAGGGACAGCTTTCTTTTTCTTATACTTATATACAAATTGCACAAACGTAAACCGAAAATTAAATATCTTATTAAACTAGTTGTACACTCCTTACGACACTACCACGTCATAAGGTTATAAGCGATCTACAAATTTCAATCGAAACAGCCGACTTTTCAATGACATTCTACAACCATTATTTTTTGACAATTACCTTCTAACATCCAGTTACCACACATGCGTATGCATGAGGACATGTAGTATATGCGATTTCCTCTTATTTTGGAAACTATGGTCCTTTAGTAGTATTTTACTATTATTTACAAAAAAAACTGGGTTAGATGTTTGCAACAGTCCTGTAAAAATTAGCCGCAACGTTTTCGCCGTAAAGCACACCATCAAGTTTGCTATCTAGCCCGCTGTTATGTCATCGGTGTGTAATCCGTGCTTAACTTTCCGCACAATTTTCCATTCTGGGTGTTTTTGTTGTCGATATCGGTGGCGATCCTTCTGCTCTCGGCAAACGCGCATCATTTCTACCTTTTCACTGCGATCGAAACCGAAGTGTACGACTGTAAACTACGGAGCAAGCGAAACTCATTGGCGACATCAACTCGTTGCAGAGCTAAAGCGAATCTCTCGGTGCGGGGAGAAAACGCTACAGTATCCCGCAACGCGGTGTACGCTGCCATCAAACAGCGGCGGAAGGTTGGATACTGCGCGAAACACGGCTGCAGGAATTTGCGAAACGTAGTTCCGGTTCCAGTAGCTGCTCAGTTACTGGGTGAGTACTGATTTTCTGTGTGTGTATGAAAGAAACCACTGTTCTGGCATTGAGATTCTGGTTGAATGAGAAAGCATGGGCATGATTGTATGTTGTCCACGAAACACAAAAGTCTGCTAAGGTAAAACGCATAAAGTGCTGCCGCGATACCGACGACGGACTTGTGTGCTCTTTGTTGGATTCCCAAAACACCCAACGCACACCGGAAGCATATTTGGTGAGCCCCGTTTGAGGTGGCATACAGTTTAAAAGTCATCCTGAAAACTAACTCAAACGCATTTCGGCGCTGAGTAAAGATTGCGTACGCGTTGAATCGTTTTGAGTTGCAAAAAAGCAAAGCACAACGAAAAACGCACAACGCGAAGAAGCAGCAAGAAAAGAGAAAAAAAAACCTGTCAAAAGCGCTATCCGAGTGCAGCACCACCAGCACCTCAGCATGTGGTTCGACGAAAACGGAGGTAAAGCATTTTGCCTTGCAGTTGTGTAAGTGCGAATCGACAACATCAGCTAGGGCAAGTGCTTGGTGGTGTGCGTGTTTGCGACGTGTGCAGCAGCCCGCATCGGCAAAGTGTGGTGGCGTGTGTGTGTTGTGTTTTTCCTGTTGAGTTGCGCCTGTGTGCGTTCGTAACGGCGTGCGAAGCGAGTGTGTGTGCGTGTGGTGGTATCGCTTGCGCCCCGAAAGGGAAAAGTGTGTAGCAGACCGAAGAGCCAGCAGTAGTGAATATTCATTCTCTTTCTTCATCCATTCGTGGTAGCCATCATCGTTGTCGTCGTCGTTGTCGTTTTGTCCCATCGTGGTCGCGATTCCGTTTCCAAGCAATTCAATTCTGTGTAAAATTATAAAGTGGCGGAAATCCTTTTCCGTGGTGGTATCAGTTTTGCGGAAAAGCTACGGCAAATTCCCGTCTCGGCGAATCCGAGTGCTCCGACTTTTTCCCAGACACCTTCAACAGTGGAACAGAAGAAGATCGGGGCAGATTAAAGGTAGGTATGCGGAAGCATGCAGGGTGCCTTCTTTTCGGTGGTGTAATGTGCTAGCGAGTTGAAAATATTTAGAGGAAATACGGCTGAAATTAACGTGAAGTGGTAATAATATTCGGTGAGGCCAGGCGACCAGCAAGACGGTACTACGTAGCAATTTCGGCGCATGGAGTCACAGCGAAAAACGTAACGTCTGTGTGTTGGTTGGGGTGGCTGGCTGTCAATGTTGATAAATTGTGCTAAAGGCATCGGGGATCGAGGCAGTGCGTACCGGAAGTAGTAAACCAGTACATTGCACTCTAAAGGCTATCTATTAGGTGCAGATATGTGATTATTTTACGCACTGGTAAAAAAAAAAAACCTTGGGCTACGTTGTCGTCGACGTCCGAAGACGTTGCTTCTTCGTTTTGTGCTGTGTGCTGCTGCCAAAGCAATTCCCTCACCAACACCAACATTCTTGCGTGTAGGGTCTTGGTAAATGCGTGCTCCCCTGACTATTATGTGCCAGGTTTCGTGATGGTGTGCTGTTTTCTTGGCTGTCAAGAAATTGTACTGTTTTTCCTGGCAAATTTGACAAGAAAGGGATACGATTCTTGTACATTTCATATCAGGGGGGAAAACATTTTTCTGAACTCGTAATCCGATCTTTTCCTCTAATCATTTTGCTCGCTAACACATAACCTCAGATTATCTGTCACACGACGATTGTGGTCGAGGAGGGTTTTTTTTCTTACCACTTTTTCTTTCTTCTGTCATTTTAGGTTAGTCAAACGTCAAACTTGCCGTGCAGTTACGAAAGTTGTGTTTGCGGTTTTGCCATTCGAGTGATGTGAGAGCTCGAGCAAATGTTTACAAAGAAAAGGAAGCCCCAATTCTACCAGCTCCAATGTGTTTATGTTGGTTGTTCCTCCCATAGCAAGAATAATGGAAATCGCAATGGTGTTGCTATCCTTCCGAGGGATGGATATTGAATTGATGCAAACATCTACAAAATGCATCGCGCAATTGGCCACCCCACGATTGCGGCGGACGTGGATGAACCTTTGACAGTTGTGTGACGTCACAGTGAAATATGATTAGAATCTGTGCACCTTCCCGCAAATCGTGGTGAACCACACACGCAATGCCGCGGAGTGCAGAATCTAATTGAATCGCATATTGAAAAGCTTTCTTTGCCAGGGTTGCACGCCATTTTCCCTTATATCTGGCTTGCAATAAGTTACTTTTCGGGCAACGTTAATGGTTCAGAAGATGGCATCGTATACGCTCAATTCACATCTTGGTGGCGGTGTTTTCATCACTTGCGGCGTTCTATTTTTAAAATACTCGTTTCGTTAAGCTGTCCCAGATGTCAGAGAATGGTAGTGCAAAAGAATCTAGAATCGAAAGTGTGAAGTAGCAGCCAGCACACCAATCGGTTTGTGTATAAGCGCGATCGGCGGGGTGTGGGTTGAATTTGATCAAGTTCCTTGGCTTGGATGTAAACAATTTGTGGTTGGAAAGAATGTTTTCTTAAAAAATCTCTTTCTGATATCTTCAAAATAATTGGTTTTGTTTTTTTTTAAACAGTGGTCTCCAAACTGTAGTTCGCGGAACACTTGTGGTCCGTGGCGTAAACAGAAGTGATCTGCAAAAAAAACTTATTACGATTCATGTATAGCAATTGTTTTCCATTATCAAGATAAAATACTTGTGCACAGGTCTACAATTTAAACATAATTTTGATTAAAAACTTTGAACTAAGTCTATAAAAAATATGCCCTCAATGGACGTGGGCTGTGACAAATGAATTTTCAAAGCCAACTGGTCCGCTATCCTAAAAAAGGTTGGAGAGCACTTTTTTTTAAGTACATTAGAAGTTGTAAGGCCAAATTCATTCTAGTTCATTCTGTTAACTATCCTACATGTGATGTAGTTCAAATAAGGAATTAATATGAAGTTAGTGAAATTAAACCAAAATTGCTGGATGGTTGTAGTTATGCGCACTATGAAAAATAACTGACCATCATAGAGTGATGGTTATCAGTTTTATTATAACAATGTATTTTTGTGGGACGATTACTTACTTACTTATCCGGCGCTACAACCGCTTTGCGGTCTTGGCCTGCCTCAGGAGTGTCCGAAACCGCTCACGGTCTCGCGCCTTGGGACGATTACGTTTTAGATAATCTGGCCAACGTTTCATGAGTGTTAGCTGTTTTAAAGGTAACGCAATAATCAAATCTCATATCGACCGTCGTCCCCCTTAGCGGATTGTTATCTCGATTTAGGCAGGGAGTCAGGTTCAATTGCATAGGCCGGTATAACCATGTTATGTTATGCACCAAACTAGACAGATAAACATTGCTTTTTTTTTTAATTTCGACTGCCAAAGTAATAATTAAAGATTTTACCATTGCGTTATTGTTCATGTATATATCGTATGTGGTCACTCATATTCTGCCTTAGTGGAACGTTTAGTTTCAGTCACCGGTGGGTTTAGACATTGCATCAATTTATTAATGATGCTTTCATTACCTTCTCATATTTTTAGATTTTTATACATCACGCTTATTGCTGTATTGATTGAACAAAATGGTTTATGGTTGAAAGTAAACTCAATTCTCAACTATATAATAATCCATACATGTACATCTTCGGTGCTTTCCGCCTTTGATACCCCAGCTGATTCTAACGACTCAACCGGGTAGAGTAAACGTTGGTGATATGCTGGTGTGCGTGAAAAACATTAAACGTCTTTCCAACGCATGGCCGTATTTTTCGTAGCACCAGGGGGGTACCAGGCAGGGAATGATTTTGACAGTTCGTTTAGTGTAGAAAACGCCTGCATCGTAACTTGACAATATATCTAAAGCAAAGAAAGGACTTATCTACAAATAACATTAAACTTTGTGTAGTATTACGGTGGATACTGGTATTGTAGCTATCTAGCGTAAGTATGTGTTTAAACTTAGTAACTGTGTTCAATTTAGTTACGATAGACCAGTGATGCTACATGTTGTTTACATTGAGATTTTTTGTTAAAGTGCATAAATAACACTCTTATTGATTATCAATTGATTAGTTTATATTTTATCCTAAGATCAGTACATAAACTAATAAGACTTTAGTGTTTTAACGCGATTTGTTATGTACACTCGTATAAAACAAGCTATTTTTTATTCTTTCAACATGTGAAACAAATGCCGATTTACTCACTACATACGGTATCCGGAATTCTGGACCTATGATTTCGTGATGCGTGGTTCGAAGAAGTGATGTATCGAATTCGACCCTATGTGTATGTTTTAATTTTACCGTAGTAGTAAATAAAGTAATTGGGCCCATACTTTTTAGGTTCCTAATCGCACTGAACGGCAATTGTTTCAGAACAATTTAAATTGGATTTGTTTTGTTGGCCGAATGATGCTTGAAGGATTGTCATTCGAATTTTCATCTTGTCGTTGATTAATGTTGAAAAAATGGATTGTATAAAAGAAACATGTTGTTTTTAGACTGTTTGCGACTGCATACAATTGCTAATAATTATTAAGCTCGTTTTATTGTGTTGTCGGTATTTTAAAAGTTTAAGTGTAGCCAGCGTCAACACATGCTGGAACATAAAATGACTAGCAGACACCGTGGTTTTTGGCACCGTGTGGTGGCTAATAAAGTATTGCAACCGTCCTGTTCTGTCCTGACATCTGACATCGTGACATTTGAAGGAAAACGTATTATTGCATATGTACTATTGAAAGCAATAATAACATTTGTATTTTGAACTAGTATGAAATACTTTATTAATGCACAATGAAAACAGTTCGGAGATAGGCTGGTAAATGTTTTAACAGTAAACATTGCTGTTATAGTCATGATGTTCTAATTGCGCACAGCGTCTAAAACTTAGTTAAAAGGGACTAATTTGTGTCATTGATTTGCTATATCAAATTGCGATATGGAATACGTATCATTTAATGAAGGGGGAGACCCGACTCGTTTGTGTGAATAATAAGGACTCCAGGATATACCTGTTTCCTGGATACAAATATATATATAATAAAATATAAATATATATGTATATGTATACTATGTATAGTATGTATGTATGTATGGTATATAGTTTATAGTATTAAGATTGCTGGTTCCTAGACCGAAGTCGGCTACAAGTACCAAGTGTAAAAGATGAATGGTATCCAATATTAGCCGCCGGCAAAGTAACAACATAACTCAAAGTAACATTGTTTATGTTGCTTTTGATGTATGTGTGTTTTACATAGTTGGTGCAAGTTTCTTGTTCAATAACTTTCTTCCGCGTTTGATAACCGCTCTGCGATGATTCAGAATGATTATACTGAACAAAGAAAAGAGAAAAACAAGGAAAAAGACGGACGTTAAACACTTGAATTTATGTTGCTGGGAAATCAACACAATTCTCGTGTATGTGAAAACGAGGCGGTAGAGAGAAAGTGCCGCACACATACAAGCGAGCATTAGAGAGGAAGATAGAAACGACGTTCTCTAATGAATAGTTCATGGTTCGTGCCAATGAACACACTCTCGTCGTGCACAACAGGGATGAAGAATTTCTTTTGTGGAGGTCGTGGGAAAATCGTGGTTGTAATAAATACATAATATGTTATGCAAATGAAAATCAAAGTACATAATTTAACATTGAAACACATTGCACTTTTTGCATTTTTGTTGGAAAAAATTCTTCAACGTAAATTTAATTTAATTTAATCATGTCATTCAAGGAAGGGGCAACCAGTTCGATAAAACATGCGTAAAGGAACATGAACACCCTTAATTCCAAATCATAATAATTGTTGTATCAACATCTTTTGCGTGCTACTTTCGTGTTGGCCTTCAGAAGAAAACCATGTGAGCCAGCGATTGCTCTTCCCTGTGTAACATTGGAAGAGAATCTATGTAGCGATAGGAAATCGATTGCGCAAATACTCATCCCCATCTATGTTTTTGTGTGTGCATTCGTACGTACTTGTATGTGTGTGTGTGTGTGTGTGTGGGTATGAGATCGTCTTACGTCGACTATTTGTTCCCATTGTCGGGAGCAACTCTCGTAAACCTACGGCGGTTCCCTGTACAATTCTCCGTACATAATGTAGAAACTACTCCGGACTCGCTCCTACTTTCCTCTCTTGTGATCTTTGCAAAACGCTGGTTTTGGGTGGAAAAGCATATGCAAATGAAAGAGAAGTAATCGAAGCTTCATTCATTGGTCTTAGTTCTGAAAAAGAATGTAAGAAAATCAACCCTTCTTGCACTGGCGGCGACTGACGCGGCGACACACACTCGTTCAGCGCGTTTGCGGCCCAATGGACGGGTGTGTGTATTGGTGTTACGAACCTACGAAGCAACCCGATGGTGGTGTGGTGTTGTAGAACCAGAGACACCAGAATCGGGAGGCACCGCGATGCGTTGACGTTGACGGGGGGGCCACCCTTACGAAATTCTACACGCTTTCTGTGTGTGTATGGGCACTCGTGGCCGTGACTGATTCTCTCTGTAGTTCTCCGCACACAGTGTACCCAACGTAAAAGGGATTCGCTCTCGAGATAGGTGAGAGCAAACGAACGATCCCCGGCACAGAGCGAGCAGGGCCGGCCAGTCAGTTGCGAGTTTTCCAAGTCATTACGGTACCACGCGGCGCAACTAGCAGCAGCAGCAGCAGCAGCAGACACAACCTCGGTCGAAAATTAAGGGAGCTGTCGGCAGTTGAACTCCGATAACTGGTGCTTCCAGTTGAATTTTTATTCAATATCAGTGAACGATTCAAGATAAGAAACTGTACACCGTTTTTCTGTCTCGCGTGCAAGTGTTACTTGAGTGGAATATATAAAAAAACGAATGAAGAGGCCTGAAAGCAATAGCAGCGTTCCTTCACTAAACGGTGCTGAGCGAAGCTAGAACAAACACATAGCACATCATAGTCAAAATCGTGGCGTTGCAGTTTAATCAACAATTCGTTCTAGTTGTATCGTGTATGGTACGAGCAGGTTTAGTGTTGAAATTGGAAAGAGCTCACTTATTTACAAAGGCAGCAGTGCCCTTGCTACTAGTCGCTAACACTGCCCGCGAGCCGGAAAGAAGAGGTCATTAGCACTGCTATTTGGCCACGCTTTCCGTTTACAGCGCACAAGTCAGTGTGCGTTTTACTGGGCGTGAAAGCGGAAAGACAGCAGCAAAAAGGAACCGCATTCACATGAGTTCGCGAAATTCGTAGTCAGTTCGGAGAAAAGGTGGTATGATATTTAATGGCGGCATTGGCGAGACACGCCTGAACGCGTTTTTCCGACCAGAACTCTCCAACCACATAAGTACGCACACACGAGTGGAGGGGAAATTTGGATGAAGAAAATCACCTCATGTGCAGCTGCTTCCCGGCGAGAAGGAATCCTATAGGAAGTTGGCAGACCTTTCGTGCATCTGCGCAGAACCCGCGAGACCGGTCAGCGAAGGAAACGACGCAACGGAGAAACGCAAAATAGTAAAACGTGCTTTTGTAGCATAATTGCTACGGATCCACGGAGAAAAGGAGAGAGCAAAAGAGAGCCAACTGGGGGTTTACGTGAGTTGGCATTGTTCCGAAAAAGCAAAAATATAATATAAGGACGCCAACGTTTTAACAAACTTGCCCCATCGCCCCAGCCAGCAGCAGCTGTTACGATAAAAATGGGCTACGATGACATTTTGCAACACCTCGGCGGTTTCGGGCGATATCAGCGGCGCATCTACGTGTTGCTGTGCCTACCGGCAATATCCTGTGCATTCCACAAGTTGGCGGGAGTGTTTTTGCTAGCAGCACCGGACTACCGGTGCCGGTTGCCGTACGAACTCGAGAATGCAACGTACCCGATGCCGGACGAGCGGCTCACTCTGGCGTACCCGATCGATACGCTGACGGGCAAGTTCTCCACCTGTAACTATCTCGATGCCAACTTTACCGATGACTACTGGGCCGGCGGAACACCGGCGGCCGGCGTTCGGCCGTGCAATCACTGGGTGTACGATCGGAGCAAGTTCGAGAGCAGTACCGTCACCGATTGGGACATGGTGTGCGATCGCAACTGGCTCCGTGCGTCGGCCGATTCGCTCTTCATGGTGGGCGTGATGTTGGGCAGCATTGGTTTCGGCTACCTCTCGGACAAGTACGGCCGGAAGCCCATCTTTTTCGCCTCCCTAGTGCTGCAGGTGATCTTTGGCGTGCTGGCCGGAATTGCGCCTGAATTTCTGACCTACACGCTGGCCCGCATGGTGGTGGGCGCCACCACGTCCGGCGTCTTTTTGGTAGCGTATGTAATCGCGATGGAAATGGTTGGACCGAGCGATCGGCTGTACGCTGGCGTCGTGTGCATGATGTTCTTCTCCGTCGGGTACATGCTGACGGCCGCATTCGCATACTTCATTCACGGCTGGCGGATGTTGCAGATAGCGCTAACGCTGCCCGGCGTACTGTTCCTGTGCTACTGGCTGTTCATCCCGGAGTCGGCCCGTTGGCTGCTGTCGAANAGCCGAAGCCGTCGCTGCTGGACATCTTCAAGCATCCCAACTTGCGCCGTAAAGCGATGCTCATCTTTTTCGACTGGTTCGTGAACAGTCTCACCTACTACGGGCTGTCCTGGAACACGAACAATCTCGGCGGCAATCCGTTGCTGAACTTTGTCATCAGCGGAGCGGTTGAAATTCCGGCCTACTCGTTCCTGCTGGTCACCCTCAATCGCTGGGGCCGGCGAACGATCCTGTGCGGTTGCATGATCTTTGCGGGCATGATGCTGCTGACCACGATGGCCGTCCCTGCGTCGCAGCAGTGGTTAATCGTGGTGCTGGCTATGCTCGGCAAGATGGCCATTACCTCCAGCTACGGCACCGTGTACGTGTTTTCGGCCGAGCAGTTCCCAACGGTCATCCGCAACGTGGCGCTCGGCGCATCCTCCACCAGTGCCCGCGTTGGTGGCATACTGGCACCGTACTTTAACCTGCTCGGCGACTACTGGCAACCGTTACCGCTGCTCATCTTTGGTGCGCTGGCTTTCGTGGGCGGTGTGCTGTCACTGTTGCTGCCGGAAACACACAACCAAAAGCTGCCGGAAACGATAGCGGACGGGGAAAACTTTGGCAAGCACAAAACGGTACCCGGTAGTGGTACCGGAACCAGCGGTATTATGGTCGCTGGCGGTGGCGGTGGCGATCGTGATGTCGAACGTACGGCGGAAGAGCTGCAAGTACTCAGCAAGCCGGAACCCGCCACAGACGGAGAAGAGATGGCCTCAGACACGCTTAAAGCAGGAGAAGACAAGAACAAGTATTAAAAAGAGAGGATAAGCCCCTCGGCAAGCTCAGGTTGGAATGTGGTAGAAAAGGGAGCAGTTAACAAGATTATTTTTCGCGCTAGAACTCTACGTAAAAAAGAGTACTCATAAAACATAGATGAACATGTGTAGATGGCAGTACAAGAAGAAGGAAAAAAATGGACGCCGATATTGGCGAACCAAAAGACTTATGGTAAGACGTTAGGACCTGCAGACTGAGCTTAACGTTGAACATAGCGACATTCTGACGCTTTCCTCCGCAGCATGCGCAAATGTCGGGTATCCTTCTTTTATATTTCTCTCAACCCTCAGCACATCACATACGGTTTCGCACGTATATTGTGCTGTTTGCAGCATTAAAAATAATTTCATCTTTCGCGCATGCTGTTATGGTATGGTAGGGTCTTATTATCCAACCCTTCATTTTGCGGTGATCTTCCCGATCTTCACAGCAGGACACTCCGTTCTGCAGGAATGTGAGTTTTGCGTTCGTTTTCTTTAATCGTACATAATTCATAATTAGGGTGGAAAGAAATAATGGCAGAAATAATTCCTTTTTTGTCAAGATAGCATGCACATGAGTTGAACGAACGCTGGAAATTTTGAAGAAGCTTAACATCGCTTGTGTGGCGTTTGTTGTTTGTAAATTGTCTTACACAATTCGACATATTTTACAATGTCACTGTAAATCTTCGCATTTACCGATTTCTTTTTTTTGTGACAAAACAAGTTTTTGTGGTAAATATGCATAGGATGCGATATAGGATGAGTCAAGACACTCAGTTCAATATATTTACGCTATAAGTTACATGCTATTATCAACATGCCATTTCTCGTAATTGTTTTAAGATTTAATAGTATCTTTTGATTCGACACCTAAAACTTGAAAGGTTTCAATGATGTGACAAATGTGTGCATTTTTGTCTTGGCACTAACTTAACGGCGGTAAACTCCGTAATACCTCATGAATAATGTAGAGATTCAATATTGCTAGCCGTTTTCCTAAACATTATCGTACAGTTTTTTTTGTCATTGAATTCCAAGGGCGAACAACAATTTCAATTCATTGCATGTGTCTTTACGAAAAAGTTCAGCTCGATCATAACGCAAAACAAAATCAT
>VTWG01005173.1:0-17547 GCA_008817895.1 Anopheles fontenillei
ATTCCTATCAAAAAGTACTATTTTGATTGGTTTGAGTTGGTTTTTTTCATCCTTTCTTTTTTCCTTTTTTTTCAATAAAGAAGCAGCACTGCAGCAGATTTCCATCCGTTTTACTTTCATTTGTTGAGATTGGAGGATGATGGGGGGGCCAGTAATTGAATGACCTTCGAAACCATTAGCGCCTCCAATCATAAACGTTCGCATCATCAATGAGGCGTACAATTAACGGTTGGTTTGCGTAAAATTGTGTAATTTCCAGTAATTTCACACTGGAAAAGAAAGGTAAAGCGCTTAACGCTTCAGTAGGAGTTTGTTCGGTGAAATTGATTTATCTCGATTGTGTGTGTGTGTTTGTTTCATTTACCGAAACAGCAATGAAATACCAAACAATAAAGTGAATTGCCACTCGTTTGCCACGGACACAGGCACACACACAATTCGGTGACAAATGAACGACGCGCTGGAAGTCATCATTCATCGCTTCTTTTCGTATTCGTATGCTAATGCCTTCCGCGGTAGCCCGTGTTCCGCGGACCGTACCCGAAGATGGCCATAGACAAGGGGGCGCAGCATGCAACAGCATCTTTCCGTTGCGTGAAAAAAAAAAGAATCATAAATCTTTCATTCTGCCCCGTTTTCATGTGAAGCACCGTCTTTTTGTGTTGTTGTATGCCTCTCATATTATGCCTCTGCCCGCCACCCAAGCGACGATTATGGATGACCACGCATCCACCAAACTACCCGGGGTCGACCGGAGGGGGTGGTGCTGAAGCCGCTAGGAGTTGGAAGCAGCAACATTCATTCATTGCCTTCGCCTTCTGTATTATTGCTCGGAGAAAAGTCCATTATTAAATGCACACACACACACACACACACACCCAGAGCCATTTCAGCAGCTTTATGACTGTTGTGTGTTGGTTGTCGCTTTCGGTTTTCACTGTTGCTGCTGCTGCTGCTGCCTGGTAAGATAGGTTCATTGCCGTTGTTTATATGACTTCTTTCCCGGGGAGCTCCGTCTAGATAGAGAGTGGCCAGTGAGCCGCCGCGCGTTCGCGCTCGAGCGGGGCATTGTTGTTAAGCACAATTGATATGGGTTTATCGTCGAACGTGCCTTTGGGGTGAAATTGATTGTAATGCTTTTTTGAACTGGAGCATCATAACCACCGGGGCATGAGTAGAAAAAAATCGGCCCAAAAGCACTTTTTTCGTTGACTACCGTTTTTAAACTGTACAATAAACACGTTCCTCTATGAGGTTGTTGAGACGGTTGGTAAGTGTATGGTTTGCTTTTAACTAGAACAATAACAACGAATAATTCATGAATTGTTGGAGTAACTCACTAAGTTGGATAATTTTTTAAGGACTAAGACTCTCATCTATTCTATCTATCTAATATTTGTAGCACTAAAACAATCACTGTGCTATTATAATCCTGCTACTTCTAGCTTATCCAAACTTTAATGTTCAATCAGAAGGAACAGACATCCAAATCATAAAATTGTGTAAGTCATAGGCAGAAACAAGCAGAACAGAGCAGCACTTTTTATTTGCAAACGCTTGAACCGGAACAGTTACACACATACGGTACACGGACGGCTGTTGGAAATCGATATGGAAAAATAATTCAAACCCCGAGCCCAATCAGGGCTGAGTGTGTTTATGTAACAGCGAACGAGCAAGCGTATTAGATATGGCAGGGACTGCGGAGGAAGCACGGAAAATGGAACGAAAAGTAGCAACATCATGTTTTTTTTTGTCGCCCTCTCAATGAGTCCCGCCGGATGAATAATTCTGGTTAAAAGGAGGAAGTGGATTTTACAGGGTTTCTGAGACAGTTTGAGTTGGGAAATGGAGAATTGAAATATTTTGTTGTAGTAGTATATCATTAATATGTAGAAGACGAGATAAACTTAAGGACCGAAGGCACAGATTCGCGTGTTCTACTTCTAGCGTAAATTGTTTTCTTTATTTCGTTGACAGTTCACATCTTTTGACAGTTGTACGAATGCGAAGGTATTTACACATCCATCATTTGACGTTTATGGCCTACAGATGACATTTCAGAAGGCAGAAGATCGATGACTGAAGAACTGAAGGCGGAAGAACTGAAGACGGAAGAACTGAAGACGGAAGGCTGAAGACTTAAGGTGAAACGCTAAACAAGTTGCTTAAGCAACGATCCAGAGCAGAATGGTTCTTTATTGTGACATTTCATACGATCGCACAGTTGACATTACAGGGTTTTTTTCAAGTCAATTTTGAATGTAACCATTGTTATTCACCGCATCCAAGATGTTTTTCAACAGCTGTCAAATGATTTATTTGCTTCAAAATGAAATTTCAGTTTCAAGACATGAATTTCAACACATAACAAAGAACAGTCAAACTTAATCCAGCTTGAGTCGTGTTGAAAATCATGTTGGAGAAATTTAAAATTATTGTAATGGAAATGAAATGTCAGATTGATGTGGATTAACATCTTGCACGCGGTGAATAACAATGTTTACATTCGAAAGTTACTTGGAAAACCCTGTACAGGTGTCCCCCGAGATACGACTGTATTTGGGACCGAAAAAATGTCCCAAAGCAGGGCGTAAGTCGAAATAGTCGTATGTCGAATATCTGTGAATATAAAGTTTATAACCGAAATTGAAGAGTCGGAATCTATGAAGTCGTGTATTTTATTTAAAATAATGTACGAAAATGTATCAATTTTCCTCCAAAAGCCGTTTACACGATATAGATATTCAATACCGGGGAGTTGTGGAATTTTAGGAAATGTGTGTGTAACGGTTATCAGCACAGAAATTCAAAAAATACATCAATTTCTTGTCAATGACAACTTTAAACTGTCACAATCAAAATCGTCGTATCTGCGAATCGTCGTAACTCGAGGGGGTCGTAACTCGGGGGACGCCTGTATTATGGTCATAATCCGTTCGAATAATTTGACACTATGGTCATATATGTCAAATTTGCCGGATTTTACAACAGCAAGAATGACTCATTTTTTTAAGAGTTCAAAATTCAATATCGAAACATTGGTAAACAGTTGATGTGATTCAAATTATTCAATAACCAAGCATTTGTAACTATCTCGCCATTCAGAATGAACAATCCAGTAGTGGCAAGTGTCAAACTGAACGCAAAATGATATGTAAACAATGCGTTTTTGGGAATATTACCATTGTGCTATTCATAATTTAACCAATTAATCCCTTTTTCTGCGTCAAATAACATATGCCAATAAAGTTTTACCGTTTGTCCTTTAAAAATAGGATTTTTAATCCGTAACAAAACTCAATTCACATCAACAGATGACCCGGACCCGGAGCAACCCTGCACGGAACACCCATCATGGGCGACCGAAAAGTAGCGAAGAAGGCAAGATCAATTTTCATTCCCAGTTTTGCAATTTGCTTATCAGTGCCGGCAAACACAGGGAGGGAAAGCGGGATACGGGATTCATATTTCAAAGCTTACACACAGATGGATGACAATATGGTTTCCAATTTGAAAAGTGATTTATCTGTCATTGTTGTATTACGTAAATGAGACGTAAAGCAAACAAAATTTAGGAGGAAAAAAATCACCTAAACAAGAACCTGGTGAAAAGTAAACGGCTTTACCGGAGTAGGACTAACTTTCAATAAACACTAACCCAACGAGAAACCATAAAACCGCCGATTGTAACAAACTCCCTCCCGCCACATAAAAACCCGTCAAAATCAGTACTAATATTACCCTTCATTTTTAGTTACCGGGTTAAACCCTTCCTAATGATGAAAAAAAACGATTGTTTCTGTACAGTGTAGAACACACATAAGGTCCTCCTTTTGCCCGTACCACCACCTAGTCGACCGGAAGCGGACGGCTCTCTAGTAGTGCCCTATGGATGTTCCTTGGCATTTCCAACGTACAAAAAAAAAAACAAACCCTATGGTTTAACTTTGCCGGCGTACGGTTTATGTGTGCGAATTTCATGTTCAAGAGACGCCCTGTGCTGGCTGTGGGTTGTGACACACAGAGAGAAGAAAAAAATCGATTTTGCCATGCTCAAGCACGGGAGGTAAAGTACTACCGACGACTATCCCGCCCAAGCATGGGTCGCACATATTGATGTGAAGTCGTTCTCACATGCACAGGCCTTCTGTCCGTATTCTTCCCAGCCGGAAGTGAAACCTCCCCAACCGCCCATTGGAGGATATACTCGGGATACTCAACCGTAGACAGGAATGGGAGGAAACACTTCAAACCCTAGTACACACAACCTGCCAGTGTCTGTGTGTGTGTGTCCCGCGTCCGCTCCAGTCCCTAACATAAACGCCCAACGTGTAAAGGACCACACACTGATGACGTGTCACCCCTCTAACACACACACGTTGAACTTTTCGCGAATCTTTTGTACAATTCTCGGCACTCTGCTTTAGTGTTACCCCTTATCTTAGCTTACCGACCACACCACGCTCCTTTTTAGACATCACACATACGTTTGCTTCTTCTGCTTCTTGCGATCAAAACCGCTTCAAAATTGGGGACATTACATTTTGCTCTTCTGTCTCCCAGTGACGGTGAAGCTTGGTAGCTGCTAGTCCATTCCCTGGAGAATTTAATGATTCGTGGTACTGCCACTGCAACTACTACTACTACTACTACTTCCACAGTAAAGAGGCAAGGATCTTGTCTGATCAAACAACGTTCCCCACGGTTCGACCTCTTCTCGGGTCCTGCCAACTTCGAGAGCACTGAAGGAAGGCGTGCAATCAACGATGACAGCTAGACGGTGTGTGTGTGACTCCAAACGTTTTGCTTCCACCGGAAGATGTACCACACACTACCCGTCATCATTTTATCTAGTTACAGCACCGCCTCCACCGTTGCTCAAACCAACCTCCTCCAAAAAGTGCATCATTATCGAGCGTTCCAGGAGGGTCGTTTCTCCGAACATCCTGGGAGTTTGAGATGGATTCGATGCTCTAATAACCGCCCTTACACCCCCCCCCACACCAACTCCAAAAAGTGCATTTAACGATGTGCCGCCCGTAATAGGAGTAACAGGAGCTATTCGCAAGACTTCAGAGAATATCTCGTCTCCAGAAATTCAGCACGTAAGGTAACTCTTTCAAGTTTTTGCTTCTTCTTGGAGCTAGTAGTGAAGCGAGTCGAAATTCTGGGTTAGACGAACTTGGAGCATTGCTTCAACTTTTCCGCTGGACAACTTCTGTGCATCATGGGTTTGGTTTTTGGTGAACTTTCCTGTGCGAGGTACGCTCCAGACTTGGTTTGACGTGTCCGATACAACAGTGCAGCGCGAGCGCAATTAATCATACACCAGGGCGTCTGAAGGACGCAATGTTCCTGAATTCTTATCCATAGAACAACTTGCCCACTGCACCGTGTAAGTCTTAAAAAGTCTTCTTGAAAAACTATCAATCCAAAACGTTTAAAAACGGCTCTGCCGTCTTTTTTTTTGCCAGAATGCATCACGTTGTTGGGTTGGACTTTTTTCCAATCATCATTGTTTCATTTTCCTTGGGCTTCTTGGGACTTAGGACACGGCTAGAAGAGGGAAAATTGAAAAATTGCACACACACGCGCGCGCGGAATGACTCAATCTCGAAAAGTCGGAGGTACGGCATTCACAGCATTCCACCAGCACTAGACACACACCGTCAATTCTTCCTTCATCCCAGACAGCGAGTTTCCCGCAACAACAGCAGCAAGCACAGGATCACACAGCCCATTAATCACCCATCGCCCATGTGTCAGAACAATTTAACCAGATATTCCTCATCGGCTCATCTCGTGCGCGCAACCACAACCCGAGGAACCCAACCACAACTGCAAGCAAGCAAGCAAGCAAGCAAGAATGGGCGGCTGCTGCTGTTGCTTTCCACGTTTTCCTCGATCAGGGAACTGTGATGAAGCAGCAACAGCAAAAAGTAGGGCCATTTTCTTGATTAATTTATTATTGTTCCTGCTCGGTTGCCGGCGCTTTCCCAGCAACCCTCTCATCCCTCTCCAATAGTTTGTTTGATGGCAGGGAGCAGCGGAAAAACACGCCACACACACATTACTGTTGCAGCAATATGCTGCTGACGGTGTACTCTCTTCGCGGCCGTTTCCTCCCCGAGCATCGCCAACTCCAAAGGAGAAATACGACCTAAACGGGGAGCGGCTTTTTCCTCGGCTCTCTGCAACGTGATCGTGGAGCTCTGGAAACAATTAAAAGAATGTGCATCATGCTGCTGCTGCCACTTGGGCCGTCTCTCTATAAGCCTTCACAGACAGGTTATGTGTTGTTCTGGGCTTCCACAAAATTAGAAAAGACGCGCTTGGATTCTGGGGAACATGGAAAAAACACGTGTGCAGAAATGGATTAAAACTATGCGCCCAGACACAGACAATTGTTTGCACAGCTTTTGCCTGTACGACGCCGTGGAACGTGATTGGGGTTTTGCACAAGGAAAAACATGGTTTAAAAAATGAAATCCAGTTAAAGCCTGAACCAGGTTCAATTAATGATTTTGTGGTTTCTTGAGACGTGAGGCATGACGGCAACACATGTTTATGTGCGATAAATCACGTACTTTTGAAGCAAGATTGCATCAAAATGTGTGGAGTGAAAATGGGTAACCTTAAAATTGACCTTTAAAAACCCTCCCTTTTTTCTAATTCCACACATCTCCGGGTGTTTGCTTAGGTCTTCCCCCACCTGGTTGTGCAATGCGCAAACAACGCCAGCAAAGGGAAGGTTCCTAAAAAAGCAAACAGACCCCTCTTCTTATCGCCCTCACTCTCTCTCTCTCTCTCTCTCTCTCTCGCTGTTTACCTTTCAAGATCTGTTCCGAGACCCCCTCCGAGACGAGATACTGGACTATTAATTATCCCGTGCGAGATGGGTAATTATTTGCTTTCATGCGATGCCACTGCGACGAGGGAAGCAACGGTAAGGCTAAGGTGCTAAAATAAATTTGTTTTATCATTTATATCAATAAAAACAACGACTCTACCGGCACACAACCTGTCGTAGGCTACATAAAGGCAGGGGGACACTGTCCGTACTCGCTAGTGTAACTTCAATTTTCACTAACGCACCTGGCGGCGGCTGACCGAAGCTTTTTTCCAAACAATTAAGAGCCGCTTCAGAAAATATGTTATTTTTCCATGTTTTTTACTAAAATCGGACAAGAATTTTTTTTTTGTTAAAGGTACATACACATGTTTTGCACGCATTGCATCCATTTTCGCAATGGAAAACGATGAAAATAATACTTTATTTTGAGATTCAGCACGACCATTCCTCGATGACCAAAAAAAAACTTCCACCAGTAGCCGCCAGATGCGCTAGTGAAAATCTGAATTACACTAGCGACTACGGACAATGTCCCCCGGCCTTAATAATGAGAATAATGCACTAAAAATGGTGCTTTGTTCACACGCCAAAGCTGATGCAGTAGCAGTTACTGGTTTCCCTGTGAAATTCAAATACAGCATCCAGCGGTGTGGTGGAAGAGTTCACAGAAATACAAATGTGTCTTCCACCGCAATAAACCAGACCGACAGAGCGGACCTCCAACCACACACAACAAGCATGCGATGCGCTTGATGGTTTGATAATTTTCCACTTAATTACCCTCCCAAAAAAAACGAGCAATAGGTACACCACACACCACGAGAAATATGCTACATAACCTGCCATATATTTCATACAGCGCAGCAAACAAGGTTGGCCATCACGCCACACCACCAGACGGGCATAAACTCTAAACCAGTAAAACAAACCATTTATCCTCTTGGGCGGAAGTGAAATCATTCCCCTCCTGCTCGTCTGGATTGGGGTGGGGGGGGGGGGGGTGGGTGTGGGGGGAGANCCGCATTAAACAATCCTATCTAGCAAATTACCTGATTGCAAATTGTATTTCACCTGGCTTTTCCGGGGTCGCGGCACTGCTCCAGACACTGCTGACTGCGGCCAGCACAGTTGTATTAGTAGGGGGGCAGGGCAAAAAAGAAAAGCTACCAACCACCACTCCACAACACAGCACAGCACGTACGGCGGTCCCGGTCCCGGGTCCGAGGGGCAAAAACGGTCATTATTTATCCTTTTATAGCGGGAAGCTGTGTATGAGCATCTTGTACGGGGGTCCGAGTTCGCGCCCTCCCCCCAACAAACTCATTGAAGCAAACAAAAACAAGAGGGAAAACTCCCAGTGAGAGGCGGACTAATTTCTCCTATCAAATAATACGTCTCTTCTTCTGCAACGGGTCGAGAGTACCTTTTATATTTCATTTTCAGCCGAGCGAGAGAGCAAGTGGGAAAGACGAGGTGAGCTAGAAGGAGAGAAAAAGATGATCAATTTTCCCACTTTTCCCGCATGCAGCGGAAAACTACTCCGGCTACCAATCCATTATCGGTTCATTTCGCTAGCTAGGATCGATCCTGCTCTGCTCTGCTCGCTCGTCGGCCGAGTTCGTCGATTCCGGACACGGGACACGGACAGCTTTAAACTGGTTCCAGACGATACGAAACGGTTTCTGGCTCGGTAGAGAGCAAAAGAAATGCTGCTGGGAAAGGAAAAGGACGAAACACAAAAAGCGGAAACTGTCCGTAACAAGCACGCCGGATGCAAGATTTTTCACATCCTTCTCTTCTGTATCATCATCACCACATCCCCCGCCACCCACTGACTACCTGAAACTGGAAGGTGTGGTAAGTTTTCGTGTCTTGCTTCCTTTTTGCCCGATTTCCGTTCAAGAACCACGGGACGAGTAAAATTCGCCGTTGATTATAGATAATCTGCAATCCCGGCGCAAAAAAAAAAATACACACCCAGCAAACAGCTACTACTTGAGCATACACTAAACACTCGTCGGGAGCCATGGCCGTCCGTAGTTGACTAGAATTTTCTTTCGATAGAAAAACGATAGCGAAAAAGAGACAAAAAAAAAGGACGATGAGATATAAAATCTTGGGTCCGAAAAAGGAACCAACTGCACAGCAAAAGAAACATAAGCTGCATGTTTCAGTGTACGCTCCTCGATCGCCACCCTTTCCTCTTTGCTTTGCTTATACCCGAGATTAGCATACCGGTAGGGAAATTTGATTTTCTTTGCTTACAATCGAGAGCGAGGAGTTCGTTCGTGGGTCGGTTGGCGCTTTATTGGTTTTGGAAAAATTTAAATTGAGAATTCTCTTCTCAAACCCTGATCATATGGTATTTTATGAAAATGACAAAAGGATAATGCCATGTTTATATTAAACCATTTCATTTGAAATTTCAGCCTTTTCGGATGATATCACAAATGCTGAGTAGACCAATCAGTTGATATCACAAACTTCTTCTTCTTCTTCTTTGGCTCAACAACCGATGTCGGTCAAAGCCTGCCTGTACCCACTTGTGGGCTTGGCTTTCAGTGACTAATTGATTCTCCCCCATAGCAGGATAGTCAGTCCTACGTATGGCGGCACGGTCTATTTGGGGATTGAACCCATGACGGGCATGTTGTTAAGTCGTAGGAGTTGACGACTGTACTACGAGACCGGCTCACAAACACAGCATATGAAAGCTCAAACCAATGATTGTAACATCAGCGGAGTTTCCTAGAATATCATTAGAAATGTCAATTTTCTTAGTTGACGAAAACAATTATGATTCTGCCATCAGTTGATGCCTCAAATGCAAAATTTAAAACAAACCAAATGGCAGTTGCTTCAGATAAATCATTACCGCGTCATTTGAATTAATTAATTTGTCACATGATATGACCAATTTCGGTTGTAATCAGTTGATATCACAAATGGATTAAATAAAATCAATAACCAATTGCTGTAACTTTAAGTTGAGAGGCAATGATGCAATTGTACTGTCTTGTGACTTTGAGCGCTGTGCAGTTGCAGATCTCAAGTGCTACAATTGTGATTTCAATTGCTTCAATTGTGATTTCAAGAGCTGCAAATGTGATTTCAAGTGCTGCAATTGTGATTTCAAGTGCTGCAATTGTGATTTCAAGTGCTGCAATTGTTATTTCATCTGAATTTGTACTAACTTTCGCATTAAATGAAAAATGTCTGTTGTATGTGTACATTTACATGTGTGTGTGTGTGTGTGTGTGTGTGTGTGTGTGTGTGTGTGAAAGAGAGAGAGAGAGAGAGAGAGAGAGAGAGAGAGAGAGACAGAGAGAGAGAGAGAGAGAGAGAGAGAGAGCGACACAGAGATAGAAAGAGAGAGAGATGACGAAACATAAATAGAAAGAGAGACAGAGAGAGACAGAGAGAGAGAAAAGAGGAGGGAGAGACAGAGAGTGGTAGGGGAGAGAGGGGAATAAAGAGAGACAGAGACAGAGAGAGAGAAAGAGATATATACATAGAGAGAGACAGAGAAACAGAGAGAGAAAAGTGTGACATAGTTTGTACCATTCCAAGAAGCATCTTAAGTATTGCTTTTGTCTTCTATCCGATCGACTTTCCCTTTCCATTGCAGTCAGGTACTCAATCGTATCAAGCATTTGAATGCACGGTAGCGTTTAGCGTTCGAAGATATTCAAATCATCTTCATTTCAACAATCAATTTCCTTGCTAAAATACCACCCAGACACACATACACACATTGGCAGCAAAACGTTAAGAAGGCAAATGGAACATTCCACGACTCTAGAAACGGGGGCAAGCGAATTGATTGCGTGCCGGAAGTAAACCCGTCAAGCCACTTCCCACCACACCTTGGAGAAACTAATTTCCTTTCGACCAAGGACAAGGACGAGAAGGACGGATCACGTTGATGGCTTAAACCACAGCCCGTTGAAATAGTTTTTCCCTCCCGGAAGCTCATCCGCGCCACGGATGATATAGTAAGCACACAGCGCAGAATAAAAGGGACTGTCCAATTAGTGCTGCACTTTCAATCACGAAGCAACGCTCACACGCCGTTTAGGAAGAAATTGATGAAGGCATCACCGGTGGTGGTTTGGAGGCAAAAGTGTTAACTTCTTTCCCTCCCTACCCGGTCAGAGGGGGGGTTCGATGGATTAGTTTTGAAGTCGCTGAAGCGCTTCCAAACTGCCTTTGTTACACCAGACGGTGCCGATTACTTCAAACAAAGAGAGAGAGAGAGAGAGAGAGAGAGAGAGACACACACAGTAAAAGGATATCCTTCTGTTGGTGGCCCTCGATCGTGAAACTGTTTCCCTTTGCATTGGATCGATTTTTGCGCGACCGATTTGCGTAATTGCTGATCAGACCAATCAGACAGAGATAGAGAGAGAGAGAGAGAGAGAAAGAGGGAAAGAAAAAACGGAAAATACCAGCGCACGCACACCTAACAACACTGTGGAGGTGTTTTGATTTTTTTCTCCCCCGTTTACGTCATCTTATCCATCCCTCAAACCTCCTTTTCTCGAAGTTCCGCGCCAGGTCAGCGGTCACGAAACAGTCACGTTGTTGTGCTGTCGCCCCCGCACAAAGGATATCCAATTACGCCGTTTCGAGGTCGTTCCGGTTATTTGTCATATTGCCGCCGCCGCCGCTTGCGACGCTGGAGGGAAGGCCAGCCACCGGAATCAATCGTCTCGCGCTTTGATTGTGTCGCCCGGAATCCCCCTTTTGCTAGCGCTCCAATATATGTGTCGCGTTAAGAAGATATCCTTTCTTCCCTTTCGAATGGTTGGTGTTGCACAACAAAAGCGCGTGCACCATTATCATTATCAGCAGCAGTAGCAGCAGCGAGTGTGGCTCGTTATCAACCGTTAGTAACAGAATGGGGAAAGGAAAATGGGGTTTGTCGTTCGTCAGCTATTGGCATCCAGTTGCCCTTTTTTCGCACTACCAAGTCGTTGGTGTGGAAAGGTGGATTGGAGGTGCCATGGTATTGCCATCCGGCTGATACTCGATCTTTTGCAATCTGACCGGGTTTCTGTTTTATTGCATATATGTGTGTGTGTGTGTGTGAGCATATCATCCCGCCGCTGCTCCACATTGCTGTGTAAATTGATTTTGCTTCGATTGCTCCCATTCCCGATCGCGTCGTCTGTCGATGGAGTCGAATTGGACACTGGGAGAGTACGTCGTAAAAGAGCGTAAGTGCGGTTAGATCACAAAAAAACAAATTTAAAAAAAAAATATATGTGAGAAACATTTTGTTCATGTTTTAGTCCTGAATTATAGAAAAAATTGGATTATTTCCCAAAAATAGAGTAATTTTTCATGATATTCTGTCACGATGTTTTTTTCTAATTAGAATTTGACAGTAAGCGACTGGAATTATATCATTATTCAATCCAAGAAATTGAGCATTCAAGTTAAATATAAAAAAAATTAAACAAACACTTATTGGATAAATATTTGAAACGGCATAAAATAATATTCTAAAACATATTCCTAGGTGGCACCGCTAACATTTGATTGATGAAAATGATGAATATTTCTGTGACAAATTTCCTGTTTTCTAATTTATAACACAAAAACATCGCCACCCCGCCACCGTGACGTACTCTGTCCTTAATAATGCAACTAATGAAACAAATCAAGCGTGAAGTGACGCCGAGAGCTGAGCCGCTGAGGCACTGCTGCTGCTGTCCCATATATTCAACGTCCCGCCCGGTGACGTTCTGCATCGTGGCAACCGCTGTCACTTCCCCCTTTTTTTACCCCCACCGTCTTCCATCCCGGTGCAGGAGAAAGTGCAATCCACACACACACGCATACACGCTGCTACTAGTCGATCACAAGCGCAAAAAGTGTGCCACCACCACCGAGCCCCAAAGCGCAACAAACCGGTTTTGCAGCAGCCCCCCTTCGACCGCCGTTGTCATTATTCGTTATTATTCGCGGTTTCACAATGCTTGGTGGTGCTGTCCCGGGTCGGAATCGACAATCCGCGAGGACGTCGGTTGCGCACCAACGCCACCATAACCAGCCGCCCCGCCACAACCGCGCACCGGTTTGTCGTTGCGATGACGGTTTCTAGGTAATGAGATGAAACACGGGGTTTGTTATTGGGCCAGCCAGCCACGGGCATTTGACGGGCTTTAGCCCGGCGTGCAGGCAGCGTTTTATGGCGTGATAATTCCGCAGGCATTACCGTTGTCCATTAGCGGTGAGTTGGAGCGCAGCACAGGTGCAGTTGTGCTGGATTGTTTTTCTTTTATTTTGGATCAGTGTCCCACGGGGATTTCGATGTCCGGTGTTCTACTGAGATGCTTCTACTTTGGCAGGACGTGGAACAATTCCTATCAGGTTCATGTTGGAATATACTCAGCACATTTACTGCGGGTATGGTTTGTAGACTGGAACTGGAATTGTATCAGTTCTAGACTGGAACCGGGGTATAAATATCGTTCCGAATCCAAACCCGGAACAGCTCCAGGTACTGTTCCAAGAAATTAATGAAATTGGGGGCTGTTTCTGAATCATTATTGTTTCATGATCGATTACAGGACCGATAAGGGTTCAGTATCAGTTCCATGTCCATATGGGTTCAGTATCGATTCCAGAACCGGTATGGGTCCATGATTGGTTGCAGGTCCGGTATGGGTTCATGATAGGTTCCAGGTCCGGTATCCGGTATCCGGTTCATAATCAGTTCCAGGTCCGGTATGGGTTCAAGATTGCTTTCAGGGCAGGTATAGGTTCATCATAGGTTCCAGGCCCAGTTTGGGTTCATGATTGGTTCCATGCCCTGTATGGGTTCATCATAGGTTCTAGGGCTAGTATGGGTTCTTGATAGGTTCCAGGTCCGGTATGGATACATGATCGGTTCCAGGACCAGTATGGATACATGACTGGTGCCAGGGCAGGTATAGGTTCATGATTGGTTCCAGGACCAGTATAGATTCACCATCAGATCCAGGGCCGACATTAGGTCATGTGCAGTATTGATGGGAAAAATGAAACTTTTGTCGGAATAAATTCCGGCTAGCTCGGAAGTTTTCTGGAATCGATTCCGGATAGTAGGTCCGGAATCAGCTCGGGAATCGGATTTAGCTCCGGAAATCAGAATCAGCTCCGGAATCGGAATCCGTTCCGGAATTTGCTCCGGAATCAAAATCGGCTCCGACATCGGAATGGACTCCAAAATCAGAATCGGCTTCGAAACGGAGTCGGTTTCGCCATCTGAAACTTCGTTTTTCAATTCAAAAACTGATTCTCATTCCGGAGCTAATACCATTTCTGAAGTCCATCCTAAATCCGTTATCGGGGCAAATTGCGATTCTCAGGTCAATTCCGATTCCGGAACAGATTCTGTACGCGGATTTGGCTCCGGAGTCAACTCCGTAATTAGCTCCGGAATCGACTCCGGAATCGGAATCAACTCCGGAATTGGAATCGAACAATCTCAATCCTTTGCAGGGGTCCGAGATGGGTCATCATCATCATGTGCAGTTCTTGAACCATAATATGTAATGTATTGGTTCCAGGACCAAACTAATGGGTTTGGATTTTGGCGTGCTCTTAAAAGTAAAGGGAATCTTTGAAATTAATTTGCGCAGCCCTGTAATCTAACCAAAATTAACTAGTTAAAAACAGATTTTGACAATTTTTGGAGAAACAACCAACCAAAAATAAAAGAGAAAGGTTTATAGAGTTTGAATTTATGAGACTTACTATATTGAGGTCGTTAGCGCCAAAAAAAAGTATAATCTAGTAATAATAAATTGTTTATTATCATTGGGAATTTAGATCATGGTTTGTACCAAACTGATACAAAAATGACTCGCAATTCAGTAAAAAAAAATGAAATCGCTCGCGAAACAGTATGCAGAATATGAAGAAATTGCTTGATATGACACGTAATTGATAAGCTGTAAATTGTAGCAAAAACACACATATTGACACACTCCAAATAGACTGCCCCTGTTGACAGCTTATACTCCTCTCCTTGGCAATGCGTTACAATGATTGACGAATGACTTATCGCGCGCTGTGTAATTATGATAAACTCGTTTAACAAGGTAATAATAGGCACGGCCTATTAGGCGCACACTTCCCTTATCTACTGCCATAAAATGTGTATCGATTTGCTTTTACGACCTGAACTGAATCATCAAATCGAAAAAAATGTTTCAGGCGACAAACAACGTAGACCTTTGGGTTCGACTCATATTTATAACTTTTTTTTTCAACATTTTTGAACAACTCAAACTCAATAATTGTCGTCGTATATAAATTACTGAATCATCCGGTGTATATTGGAAGCTTCAAGTCATCACTCTTCAACCCCCTTCCCTAGACACACAAACACCCAAAAAACAACTACTGAGTGTGTGTGTGTGTTTGTTTTGTTTTCCCAGCTTCACATGCTTGCCGACAACAAACAATAAACAATTTGTGCGCTCCCCGGTGTGTGCGTGTGTGTGTGTGTCCCTTGCGGGAAAATACACACCCACCCACAACCAACCCCATCCTCAACTGCCACCCACTGCCAGTAACCGGAGATAGTACGGTGGACAGAAGCTTAGTAGTGTGCGTGCCCCCGCTGCGTATTTGTGTCAAATTTCTACGCAAAACCGCGACACGAGAAAGGATCATTTTCCCATGCCCCACAGCTCTGGTGAAAATGATTATCACAGTCAGGACGGACGAGTGGGGTGAGGATGCGGGAGGATGCAGGACATGCAACAAAAAAAAGACCGGATGAGATTTATCTCATCCAACCGCAAAAAGGATACGAGCGGCATTTTCAGGCGAGAGAGAGTGTGAGAGAAAGGACCGTTCTCGCATGCTCTCCTATCCTTTGCTGGGCACACGCTCACAACGAAGAGCTCGGCATCCTTAAAATACACATACACACACAAACAAACACGTTTGGATGGTGTTTTCTTCTTCGTGACACTTCTTTGCACCAGCAGCTCCCTCATCCGTTTTTCTCACGGATCCTCTTTTTTGCGTCTTTCCAATACCGTTGCAACCAGAAATGCATTTCTTCTTCTTCCTCTTCTTACTACTACTACCTTGCACTACGGGTGTCCCGTGCAGCGTAAATGACCATAGTAACCCAGATTTCTTCCTTTGCCGTGGGACACCACCACCCCACGCCCGGAGATTGCACTTTCCGGATGCGCACACACACACACACACACGCAGAGATGCACACGTACAGCGCCATACGCCCTATTGCTAAAGGAGGAGAGGGGCGGAGGGATGTATAGTGGAAAATATTCCTTTTTTCGGTGCAATCGTTTGATAAGCAAAATCATGAAAAGAAGAGAAAAGGACAAGAGCAAAAATTGCTACACACACACACATTCATATACAATTGTGGGGCGTAATCCTTTTAGGCGTGTGTGCGTGTGTGTATGTGTTTTTTCCTCTTCCCTTCGCCAATCTTGCTAAAGAATTCCATCAATCATTAACCATTTTCACACCGAACGAGCGTTTGTTGTGCGCTTTTTCTTTCCTCCTTTTCTTTTGGCGTAGGAAAATTGCCGCACCCTTATCATACGCTTTTCGCGCGGGGCGCGGGGTGGGGCCGTGGTGCAGCAGCCGCAAAATTCGCACACACTACCGTTGACAGGTGCGCCGCTTACTGTCCCCGGAAAGGAGGAGCATTATATTTCTGGGTTATCCCTCTCGCACAGGGCCGTACATTTCCGTACATTTTCCACCGCCACAGCACACCGCGCCACATATACACACCTTTTTTGCTCTCCTTCCTTTTTTTTTGTTGTTGCACGACACAAGTAATAGCAGGAATTGGTTGTTTTTTTTTTAATCGGTTAATGATTCATTTCCTCACACACGAGGATCACAATTTTGCTTGCAAAAAAAACGCAAAGACACAATCCGTCTGCAATTCCTCTTTCGACCATTCGGTTAAAGCGACAGGAAATTTTCCCCGGCAACTGCACACACCCACACACACACACTCACACACGCTACGAACACTGTTTCTTCCTTTCCCAAAGCCCACTAGGACCCAGTGGAAAAATGTGTGATTTTCACTGACCAATTACGCCTCTTATCACACCATCACATCACACACATACACACCCACACGCACGAACGGCCCGCCGTGCCGCAACGAACGCACGCAACCCCCTTTTCGCACTGGATGGCATTTGCCGTGTCCGCTCGTGTCACGCACGCACCCGACTCTGACGTCTTGGGAGTAACGGCACACTACAGTGGCGCGGTGCAAAATTTTCCATTCGCCGCTGACTCTCTTCTACGTGTGTGTGTGTGTGTTGATGCGTCCGTTCGCGAGCGTGTGTTGGTGGTGCTGCTGTCAATGGGCCTGTGTGTGCGCCAGCCACCACAGCCCACCTAGACCTATAGGAGAGCACAACGATTTCCATCTTTTGTCCTCTTTGCGCTTTGCCATTGAGATTGTGTTTGGCTCCTCTTTCTCGCTCGCTCTCTCTCTCTCTCTCTCGAGCTCTTCTCTCGTACTTCAAAGCCCAAAATCTGCGGGGCGGTACACGAGGAGACGAGATGGAATTTTCTCTCCCAATCTCGTGGTGGAAAATCTTGATTTTCCTCCAGCACGCGAGATTCATGCTCACGAATGCTTGGGCTGCATTTATGACACTATCACGGCAGGGCGTTTGGAG
>VTWG01005174.1:0-26841 GCA_008817895.1 Anopheles fontenillei
GCTGATTGCTGGCTTCCGCCTGTGTGAAGCGGCAGTGGTGGTGGGCATTGGTCCTAGCGCACCGGACAATAGAACTTGCCTTGGCACTTTCGCTGGTTGCTCTCGCTCCTGTCCATCCGACGTTTCTCTTTTCCCCGCATTTAATCGATGAAAAGTGGTCTTGGCACGGCGGGAGATGGGATTGCGCCCGGGTGCTAATGACCGAAAGCTTTCAGACTGCTGCTGGACAGGAAACGAGCCGAGCTGTTTCCTGTAGCGGTATGCCGCTGTTGCTGTCATTTCCGGTGCGTGTGGTAGCGCGGGCGAGAAGTGTTTCTTTTTCCTTCTCCCCTACGATGTCTTGCGCTTTACTTACTGTGGGTAGTAGGCTGTATTTGTAGCATACCCTGCACGAAGTTGGTTATAAGATCTTGAAGAGTTGTGTAGGGTTGAGAATGGGATTCTAGTTTGAGGAATTTGGTAAGATTAAATGGATATTTTTGTTTAATGGTGGAGATGTACAATAATCTTGTTAAAATAATCTCATTGGAAATGCGGCAAATGGTGGTACAAAATTTCAAACTGTACAAATTCGTGGGAATTATAAGAAATATATAAAATTGAACTTGTCAATTTATTGTATTTTTTTTTTGCTGCATCCTTTTTTAGATGAAATTTAAGTCTGGAACAATTATTGAATATTACATCATTCAATTCAAACCATTCATTCAAAAAAAATATATATAACTTGAATGTTCAATATGACTATCACCTGAACCAGAATGACCTATCGTTGGAAGAATCCAAATATACAGTGTGTTTTGAGTGATTCCACACGCGTAGCAACTTTTAAGCCGCAGCATTTGACAGCTTATGCGCATCAGTTGTTTTTGGAACGTTATCACACTAAAGATAACCTTCGCACTTAATATCGTAAGCGCTATCACAATTCCAGAGTTGCGGTTTCAAATAAGTATCCAACTATAAAGGGTATAAACGGATCCAGGGCAATTGACCGCTTAGCTGACATGGTTGTTTATATGTTTTTAAGAGATTTTTGGAGAAAAAATACCTTTACAGGTAAAGTTACAATTAAAAGGGACGAACACTTTACCTAATTCTGTACTTTCCATTTTCGGGTGTGTTCATTATTTTGAAAACGTTTATAGGCGCAGGTTAAATGATTACTTCAAGAAGGAACACGAAGGATGCCTACCGAAGGCATGATACCGTTCCTAAAACAACTGATGCCTTTTCCTGTCATTTGCTGTGGTTGCGTTACACGTTGCTAAGCTTGCGAAATCAAGTTAGAACCCCTTGTGAAAGTTTTTAGTGTTTTTATATTTTTGATAAAGCCTTGTTTTAGTTATTAAAAATCCCAAGAATCTTTTGGAGAAACAGCAAAACAAGCTCCAGATTAGTCTCATTATTGAAATTGAGGTCCTTTATTTAATCTATTTCAAACATCAAATGGCAAATTGATTTGCTGCTGTCAGTATTATTTATTTCAAGTACGGTTGCATTCAGAAACCAACAACAACCATTCGCAGATCCCAGCAAGAGATCATTTGTTGAGATTTTGGTAGGTAAACTTTTCCGTTCCACCTCACTAGCGGTGGTGAACGTCTGTTGAATGGAGGATAAGAATTTCACTCACAGCTGAACCCAGTATCCTTAACCTTCTTCCCCGCGTGTAATACGCGCACAAAAAGCCCACCAGCCGGGTGCGAAAAGTAAATGAAAAATATGGCCCATTTCCTGAGCAATGCCTTTCGATACCCCCCTCCGAATCCAAACTCGATTGCTTAAGCCGTCCGAAATCCTTTCTGCCGGATTGAAACAGAACACGGCCTGCCCGAATGAATGAATCGAAGCAGACTTTCAGGTTTGATTTGATTAAGCGGATCCCTTTCCTTTCTGTTGGCGTGGGTTTGTTTCTCCCGGTGGGCTTGCTGATAAGATGGAAACTTTGTCCCTGCCCTACTTTACGCCAATCTCTCCTGCCAAGTCCGCACAGGTGGGCCGGAAGGAGGGTCTTTTTATCCCTTTTCGATACATCGATTGTACCGACATGGGCCAACGCACGGCTTTGTTCGTGCTGCGGGACGAACTTTAAGCACGATAAAGCAGAGCAAAGCCGACCGGAAGCCAACATTGGTAAAGCTGAGCCTCTATCGGAAGAGCAAGGAAAAAAGGTGCGCTTATGTTAAGAAAGGTGATGTAAGCATTAAGTCGTCACTGGGCCGTTTATGTTGGCCAACGATTGGATGCGTGTTCACCTTCATCTTAGCCCAATGGATTGGAATGTGTTTATCGGATTTACTTCCGGGTGGAGCAAAGGAGCAACGAAAAGGAACGAAAGAAACATCCCCCAAAAGAAAGAGCGAAAAAATGGAGCTGAAATTACAAGATCCTGAAAAGGGAATGTAAGTTCCACCTGCACTCTTAAATCGACCTTTTAGCTTCGCTCGATGGTCGGAAGAGCTCGCTGGTACATGTTAGCTTTTTGATTTTATATTCTAAATGCGCTTGTGAAGGTGCTGTGAAAATAGGATTTGCCCCGGCACCAGAAACAAAAGCACTAGCTAGCTTTAGCGAGCGAGAGAAATCCGCTTAATTTTAATGCTTTCATTCTCCGGACCGATTCCCCGTGTCCGTGTGTGTGTCAAGCTTTCACCCTGGATCGGGAAATGACTCCAGCCATTCGACTCCTTTCGCTGTCAGAATCGTGTAGGAAAAACGGAATTGCATCAACAGTACCGAGCGCGGTCGCTTCATGTTTAGCGAGCAGCTTTTTTTTTCATTTCACTCTCTAAGTCTATGTGAGGATGAGTTTTTTTCCTACGTTCAGCAGGAGTCTTCTTCCATACGGTCGTGTCTACATTTACTTTCCACCGACAGTCAGTTCTTTTCATGTTTGTCCAGGTGCACTTCATTCCGTGCACTTAAGCACACCAGTGTGAAATACTCCGGCAACTGAGCTAGGGATGATTGCGCCACACAAAGGTTACAATCACGCCCGTCAAGTGACTGCACTGGCTGTGGGGGATGTGCCGTCTGTACCGCAGTGCCGTGAGTGGTTCTCTCGTGGGTTAAATTTGGCATGCGTTGTTGACATAATGATTGCTTCACTCAATCCCTTTACACAGACACCAGGCACCCGGCACAAAATGGGATGCAAAGTGTGGCAGAAACGTGGAGTGATTTCTTTGAGCAAGTAAATTCCTTCACAAACACATTTAAATGCACACTATTTGGGAATGTGTTGCAGAAGAAAGGTCACTATCGTATAAAATACCTTCCTCAAAGATATTGTGTGTGAAGTTTGGGAAATGTTATTTGTTAGCAGACTATTTTGATTTTAAACTATTTTGTGCGATAAGCTTGAAACATGTTTGTTTCGTATTTGTTCTTTAAAAATAGATTATATTTATGAAGTAAACAGCAAAAATTTTAAAAACAAATAAATACATTAATAATATATGAATATGAATGAATAAATAAAAAAATAAATAATTAAGAAATAAAAAAATAAATAAATATATAAATAAATATATAAATAAATAAATAAATAAATAAATGAATAAATAAAAAAATAAAAAAAAATAAAAAAAAATAAATAAATAAATAAATAAATAATATACAAATGATGAATAAATATACAAAAAGATAAACAAATAAATAAGCTAATGAATTAAGTAATAATTAAATATTTATGAAAATAAAAACAAGTTTTTCTAGAAAAAATATGAAACACATGAATTTTTGATATTACGAAAGATAAATTAACATTTCACAGACGAGAGGAAAATTTATAATAAATAAAATATAAATAACAATGTTAATTAATAAAATACAAAAAATATATTTCTTTCTTGTTGAATCATTTAAGGATTGCAACACATGAAGTTTGTGTTGATGGTTTTTCTTAGCGTTCTAACCTGAATTCTTAAATTGCTCCAGTTTTAAATAGCTTTGCATCTTTTTTCTCTCCATTGTTCACTCACGACCAGTCTACCCACAGCCAATCTAAACAATATGCCACTCTCAGCGCTCCGTTTGCCTTCAGCTGAAACCAAACTTTCAACAACAGATGTCTGTGTGTTTGTGTGACGGGACATTTGTATCACTATATCCTGGAGTTGTTTGTGTGTTCGCTTCTGCATAACTCTGGCAATATGTTTTACTATTACTGACACAAATGCGTGTTTGTGTGTGCGTGTGCTAGTTTGAAGACGAATTTCATTCGTTCGTTCATAAAGCATAGCTAAAAAAACGTCTGGTCCTCGTAATGCGTCTGTAATATAGCTATTTTCAAGTGAAACACCAGGCACCTCCATCATCTCACGAAAGGTTAAGGGGTTTGTGGAGTGTAAAGCAGTTTGAAATGTTTTGTTTTAAATTCTGGAACATAAATACAGTGAAAAAATGTGTATATGTGTCATAAAAATTTTGCACATAAATTTCAAGGATTTTCAAGACAGAAGATGTTAAATTGTGTTATACTACTATTTCACATTACATTATGCGGCTACAATATATTTTGCAAAACTGTTGTCCTTTTTACCAGTAATTCAAGAATCTGTCTTACTGAGCGATGGTTTTAAAAATTCACACAAAGTGCAGCACATTAATGTTTCAAATATACTCTCCACTCCCGGACGCAGCAAGTCAGTCCATTTGTTCGTTCGTCTGTCATTCACAGTTTGCCGATCCATTCCAACTCTTGCTACGTGTTTTTACTTGAGCGTTTTTCAATCTAAAACAAAACAAACATCATTCGTGGGCAGGAAGGCACTCTCCACATGCCAGGTTTGTTCAGTGGACGTTAAGTGGTCTATCAGACATTTTTTGTTACTATGAAAGTAAGGCTTTTTTTGGTGTAGAGTTCTTGGGTGACAGTTTGACTTTAATTTGATAAATGAAAAATAGTGCTGAGTGTTTACGGTGTACATGAAAAAGAGGCTTAAGGGATAAACTTCTTTAAATGTAACGAAATAGTGGTTTGATGTAACAAAGAAGTGATTTTATAAAATTGTTATACAAACATGAAATATTAAGCATCATTTGAAACTATTTGTTACAATTTTATGTATTTAAATTTGTTCATTCAAGGGAAAAAATCCACTAGAGAACGGTTGCAAATCAGTTCAAGAAAGAAGTGTATTATTGAAAGACTCTATCTGTTTTTTTTTTGTTTAAATGCAACGTCTTCGAATTAAGTTGCCAGTGCAGCTGCAAGTAGAGCTTGCACACATACACAAAACAAACTTCTCGCGGAAGTGAAGCAACATTCCTTCGTCCCCTCCCCTATCAAGAGATTGATAAAAGAGCATAATAAACTTCTTCGCCAACTTAATTTATACAATTTTATACAAATAGAAAGCTGCACAACTGCTCGCTGCAATCGGAATTGTGCGATAAGGATAGGAAAAAAGAAAGGTTCACTTCGCTCGGATCGTCTGACTTTTTTTTCGTAGTTTTTGTAGCATCCCCGCTCTTATTTGCTTCACTTGATGACTGAATGTGATCCTTGCAGTTGGATAAGCATTCAAGTTTAGCAAGGTTGAATGTACGAGGATGTGGTGCACTTTTTTTGCGTACGATGTAGCGTGGGACAATAAAATGCATCAAAGCTTCGTTTTTTTGCTGGCTCATTGAAGGTACTGTCTAATGAAACATGAAGATGATGAAGCCTGCTCATCCCCAACACCTTCAGGCATTGCGTGCAATGAAAAAAAACAAAACTAGATTAGAAACAAGGATTAAAAAAAGTATTGCAAACTGTAATATAAAACATTGTGTAGTAATAAGATAATCTCAGACCTTGATGGTAGTGAAAAGCTATACAAAATTGCTGTTTTATATGGAGAATGATGTCCATGTAATGTGTCCCTATTTTATTAAGTTGAACTTTGGAATTATTTTTTTTACATTTTTTAAACAACCCCTGGAAATGCTCTAAGAATAAAACCAAATGAAGCCATCATACTCGAGAAAAAAGACTGCTAAGAGGAGGAATATAGTTTAGATTGCACGCTACATTTGGCGTGAGTCATCGTGGCCCCAGATTTCGGATGAGAAATTGAGGTAAAAAATAAAAAGAAATGGAGGGGAAAAAATCACAAAAAGTGCAGCGAGTTGAAATGAAACTTCCGTTTTGCTGACTGGTGCAATAAGATGGAGCCTTTCCAATCGGACCGTACTGCTGGAAACAAGATTTTCCTTTCGATTTACGCAGACTAAGGATGCGGCGTCCCAGTATTAGCGTTTCTATCGGATGCGTTTACTTTTTTCCCCTTTGTCGCTCTGTCCTTCCTCATTCGTTGTCTGCTGCAGCTGAAGCTCAAATCGGGAAGAAAGTTTTCCAATTTCTCGTTCCATTTGGGGCACGTAGGGCAGGGGGTGTGAAAACGAGAGCAAAGCAAAGTTTTACTCGCGGAGAAAGTTTTCCCTCCCCTGTAAGCTTTCCTTCAGCACATCACCGTCAAGCGGAACGCGTACATGAACCCATGAACACATTCCGACATGTGCCAAAGCGATTCGCGGAATCGGTTATCGGGCTCGTTCTGGCGCTCTTTCCATTTTTACCAACTCTTCACTTCTTGGCTTCGATCCTCGCTACATCTGCAGGCACCACTTAGCACCCACCGTCTAACGATCGGATCGTGCGGGGATCCGCTTAAATGAGAAGACTTTATCGAAACAGCCGAAAGAATGTTATGAGATTAACTCATCATTAAGTTTATTTCTTTGCTTCGTAACGCTGCAACAAGCAGATGCACTTGCTGTGCTTGCCGATGCAGCGTTCGCTCTGAGCGGCGGGAGGACTTTTCGGTAATTAACACTTTATTTTGATGAGAGTTCGTAAAACGAAACGAGGCACGCAGAAGCAGTTGACGGTTTGCGAAGGTAGGGAGATAGCTTTTGCTCAATCGGTGGCGTTATGAGTTTCGGTTGTAAGTAGCTGTTGATTAAGCGGTGGAACAGTGTGCCTCTGGTTGGGTTTGGATGGAGGTGATCGTTTTGTCTGTAGCACAGCAGTTACTTTTGAAACGCTTTCTAGAGCAATGGAAAAAAAAGTTAAGATAGTATTGCGATTTGGAGCAATTTAAAAAGCGGTAATCAGGCTGATTGAGTTTACAAAATCACAGTTTTAATGAACTGTGTAAGAGCGTACTTAACGTTTAGTAGGGATTTGAGAACATCTCTTTTAATGTACAAATTGACAGTTTCTACTGGTTATTCTAATCCAGAAAACATCCCTCCAAACGATCGAAAAGGATTGGCTCACTTACGTGCTAATATTTCAACAAAATACCATTGATTTGAACTATTCCAACTAGAAACTGTTCCAACTAGAACTTTAACACGCAACCAAATATCAGACCATCGCTCCCTCAAGGCAAACATGCGAACAAGAAACACTTTCACTTCGATGAATAATAATTACCAGACGTCCAAAAAAAAAACACACTGCAAATTTGCCATATAAAATCGTGTACCTTCTTATCTTGCGCCCAATTTAGCGCCATCCTTCAATGCCACTCATGCGGCTCATCACCATTACCGGCCTGCAACGAAACATGCCAAGCAGGGACACCGAAAAACAGAAGACAAAAAAAACACACACTACCACGCTGTCAAATCAAACGCAACCGTTCGATTCGTTTGCGTTCGGAAAATGTTGGCCTGTCAACTCCCGCCAGCACCAGCACCTCCCTATCGACACGGAAAACGTGTCGATAGTGCAAATTTATGCCGATCACGATTTATTACGCGGGTTAGGTCGCTGCCCATCGATCTTTCCGCTCACGATACGGCAAGTGCTTCGATTTGCGCGAGGTTCATTGTGAAAAAGCGCAAAGCTTGCGGTAGGCGAACCACCGTACGCACCGCCACCATATCTCGCTTCCACCTTTTTCCAGAACAGTTAACAGTTACGCTTTGATTCGGGGCTTGGCTTTCCGTTTCGTGGCTGTGCAGTGTTCGGGGGGAGCCCGAAGAGCAATCAACGGTAAACATTTTTCATTATTATTCGGTCACAAGCAATTAATATCAAAAACAAACCACGGGCGGCTGTCGGCTGCCTTTTTTGTGTGTTGTTCGTTTGCTGTTCCGCTGCGTTTGCTTTTCAACTCAGCCCCGGGAAACTTTCGGCGAGGGCTAGTTGAGGCTGAGGAACCGTTCGCGACAGGAGCATAACAAATGGAACTCGAGCCAAATTATGATGACCCTCTCGGTCGAGGGCCGGGTGGGCAGTTCGCGTTCGTTTCGGAGGGTGCACGCTTTATCGATACAGACTCGTTCGAGAACGGTGATGATAAATGTACCTACTACCGCAACTTGCTTGCTGTTGAGCAGGATCATTTTTCAATGCAATTGCAATATTTAATCAATTCTGGATTTTTGATTGTGGGGTTTTTTATCGTAACCTAAGAATAAATCAACCTTTTGAAACTTTTCGTTTCCTTTAATGTGGAACTTTGGGGTGTCAGTGGAGTTGAATTATTCAAAATTATGAATTCATTATAATTCCAAATAAATAATGCACCGAATAATCGATACCTTTTTCACCGTGTCTGTACCCAGGTGTACCTTCTCGTGCAAACCCGCAGGTCACCACTGTAGGCGCACAAAAACACTCCACAGTGCATTCTGCTGCCTTCTCCGCCCGCCGGGGCGAAAGTGTGAAACTTTGCTCGCACACAGGCACGACCGAAAACACGCACCTCAAAATTAACCTCCTGTCACAATCCTGCAGGTGGACCCGTCAACGCGTGAGCGCGGGCCCGAAATCGAGGAAGTTGTTTAAGGTTTCATTTTTCCGCTCCAGCTGCTAAATAGTCTGCGACAGCCCGACAGCAAAACAGCATGTAGCTCGGTGTTTGGGGTTGTTGTTTTGTTTTTGGCGTGTCGAGCAGGAACTTTCGTCGGAGCATCAGGCAAACGTTGGCTAGCTTTCGGCGATGTTTTGCAGCGTTCCTTTAGGCATGCTAGTAGAAATGGAGTTAGCTGATTGGAAAATGTTCCAGTAAAAAAGTTGGCTTTACAAAAAAATATGAAATATATAGTAAACGGATTTGAAAAGGATTTATAAATTGTATTTGACTTTTTTTTAAATACAAAATAAAAGATACGAAAAAACAATCATTTCCAACGGGATCAGTGAATAATAAAACTTTAAAATACTTTAGCTCTATTAGAATATTTTAATGATTTATTTTATTGTTGAGATTTTCATCTTTTTTTGTCAATTTTTCGACTTCATACTTCATACTTACTTTCGACTTCATAACTTCATGGCTTTCGTTGGCATTAAAAATGTCCAATAAAGAAAAATATGATAATTTTTATGAAATTGATTGAAATATTGATTGCTAAGCATTACAATAAAAATAAATATTCCTTTATTTTTGTCATTTAATTCATATTATTTTCATTAGAATATCTGCCATTAAAGCTAAGTAACGAATACCTAAAACTAAAAATATTAAAACTAAAAATTCCAACAACAAAAAGAAATGAGAAAGTTGTGGTTTTCTAAGTGGTTTGAAGTATTGAGTTTTTTCAAAAGATCATTTTAAATATTTAAAAAAATCAAAGCTACAAACAAACAAATACAAACAAAATTACACTCACAAAAATATGTAACACTCTCCAAGCTCCGCGTAAGCCGTTGTAAGGATTTTAACCTTGCAAACTGAAGCTGCATTGAGCACAAAATCTGCAATTTAAATTTTTATACCACTTTTACAGCCGTTCTACACACCGTCAACATACACTATTTACTCTGTTTTTGTCCCGTCTCAACCTTGTTTGTCACTTTATCTGCACACCCACCAACCAGTCTGCGCGCATAGAGCGGAACCGAATATAGTTGTGAACGAAAATACTATCACCATTGATGTTGTTTTTCAGTCGGCCGGGTGCGTGCCAACGCCTAACTGCCTCAATCAATGTGTACAAGGCAAAGTACAAAAAGGTAGCAAATAAAAAGTAACCGTCCTGCACGCTCTGAAAAAGGCATACACGGGGGTTTTTTGTGTCTTCTGTTAAGCCAACTACTACGCTAGTAAAGTGAAACAATAGTAGCAACACGATTTATCCACCCATTTCCGTCACGCTTCCGCCACAGTTTTTCTAAATTATTGATGCACTACGGGTGAAAATACACATCTCGTGGCTCGCTTGATCGCCCACACCCACAGCGATAGCTCGCTAGCTTTTTTTTGGGTCGGCCAGCCAGCTAGCCATAGGAACATAGCTTTAGGCTTTCAAATCTGCGCTAGCTATTTTATGTTTCTGCTTACCATCCCACCAAAATTTTGCTTTATTTGTTTTACGTTTAGGGCTCGTGTGCTCGCGTGCTGCTCGGTTCGATGTTGTTGACTCGCTTTGATTTATTTGTCTCACTGCCACTACTTCCTCAACCGTGCACCAGCTCGCACCCAGGCGAGTCCGCCCGTTTCGATTCCAGGCAAGTTTTAAACGATGACTTTTTTTCTGCTTCGGTTCATAAAATTAGTTTCCATCGGAAAGGATACTACCCCACACCGTCGGACGGACTGAAACCAAATCCTGTGTCATGTTTCAAACGGGACGCGCTTTTCGGGCGCTACCAAATTTCCGTGACGTTCGTGTTGGGAAGGTGTCTGTATCGGATTCACTGCTATCGAAGTATTGCAACTGGTGGAATGTGATCGCTTTGACTGTTTCATTGCCATCCGACCCCGGCTGAAACAAGCGTAACATACAAGACCCAGCAACGAAAAAAAAATGGTAAAAGGCATTAAAAAATCACACCACTCGTGGTGAATTTTCTGCTTCACTGCCAATTAAATTTGTCTATCAAATAGTTTCGTTTGAAACATTGCCTACCCCAAAATTGCCAGGCACGATCCGGGGAGAGCGCAAAACATCAAACTCACCGCTGGGGGAGGAATAAAGCGAAAAAAAAGCATTGAATTTTATTCACTATGAACATGTTCAAATTATAAGCATGTCCATTCCGGCTTAGCGTGTCTCGTCTCAACTCCATCGTGTTACCGGAACCGGTATCACTTGATACTAGATCGAGTTTTACGGGTGCGAACGTGTAAAGTTTCGTACGACGTCCGTCAAACAACAACGAAAAAAAAAGGAGATACGCATGCAAGCACAGTAAAGTGACTATTAATTTCCAGCGGCGCCTAAAGCAGCCTTTCATCATAAATCAACCGTAAAGCGGACAGCTCATTAAATCGAAGCAAATTTATTTCGCTCGTGGGAATATCGTCTGGGGCGATTTTTGAAGGATGGCTTGTGAGTAGGATGGATGGTGCATAGCTTTACCACCCATTATGGATGGTAGTAACATATTGAACGGGTATTGTATTCTTCCAGCAATGGTAGAGTGTATATCCTTTTTTTTTTTTGGTTTAAGAATAACAATAGTGAACACTCCACGGAGAGCCGTTTAGATGAATGAGAATAATTTGTGTGCTGTTTACTCTCTCAAGGGATGATTTGGGACTATCAGCAGAGGCTATTTAAAGGATATCAAGTCATCTTTGCTTTTAAAGGCTTTTCAAATACTTTTATTAGTATACAGGGTTTCCCAAAGGTTTGTGGTATTTGGTTTTGGACTCAAACTGTGACGTATCTGTACATGTTCAACCTGGTATTAGGTACTTTTGAACTAGTTTGAAAGTAATACCAAATGACTGGATTTGAATAGCCATGATCTTGTTGTTAATCGTTTAGTCATTTCTGTAAACTCAAATTTTAGGTCAAAATTCAAAGAAAATCATCCTTTAAATACGATTTATTTAGGGATTCCTTATTAGGAGATTCTATTGAGTTTTCTTATTCAGTTTTTCGGAATATATCAATTGAATGAAGATAATCATCATATCCTTGTTGCAATGAAAATAAGTTTTCTTTGAATGATATTTGCTTCCATATCATTTGTATTTCCACTTCAAACAAAAACGTTAGTATTGCGTTCTTGTCATTGTTTCTGTCCTTGATTCCAAGCTAAATCTGCATAACAAAACAATGCTACGACTATATTCAGAGTTTTATACTAAATTTTATAGATACAATGAATGATATGAAGTGTTTGAGGCACGTTTTTACATTTGAGCTTGTAGGAAAGAATTTCGTAAAAACACAATTGTTACATAATTTACAATGTGTTATGCAAACAGTCATTTTCGTTCTTGAGAAAAACTCTACTAATTTCTGTTGATTAAATCACTAAACGAAACTGGAACAAAACCTTACAGTATTTTAAGGATTTAATCGACCTAATTTTTGCTTAATTTATTATAATTTGAATTAATGCATCGAATTCTTCAAAACGACCACAGCATCTTTAACACATTCGTAGTCTCTCAACTCTGTTACTCTTGGCGAACGACAGACAACTTCATACCAACAGTAAACGTCACTCCCAGCACAGCTAATCCACCAAACAACTATTTACTGTTGCTAAATAATTTGCCATCCTTTCGCTGCTCAAACTACCCTTCCCCGTGGACGCGGAACTTGCAATCTCTCACAACAGCAAACACCAAAGCAGCACCCCACTACGGAGCGAGCGCATAACCACCATCCCGCGAAGAAGCCAACGAGCAACTGAAAACACACGCGGGGCCGTCGCTTCTTCAAAAGAATTCTTTCCTGGATAAATATTTGCATTTCCTAATTCCTGGCATAAATTATCGCATCGAAGCCCTGCGGCGTCCTTGAAGTCGCTCGAGACCGTTTCTTCGCTACAAAGCGCGTTGCGAGATGACGGGCTGCGAGTGAAAACTTTCACTATTTCTTGCCCCTTTCATCCACCGTATCGTATGGTGGATGTTCTGGAGCAAGTATTTAAGATGCCCGCACTAGGAGCGCCTTTTTGGAAGCATTAGTAACGGTTTGTTGAGCCACAGCGAGGGACGAGCATCAGTACTGTCACTGACAGACTCTTGCTATGCTTTCTTCCTCCGTGCTACCGTGTTGTATTGAAGGGTTGAGATTGTGTGCCGCCCCTCGTAGCAGCAACCAAAACACACGGTTGATTTATAACAGCTTTAAGATGGTACACGTCTACGTTTAGCCACAACCGCAAAGTCTTTTACGCTTTCGGTATCTATTAAGCCCAAAAACGGAACCGTGCCTGTACCGTGCCTCTGGGTGAGAGCCGCCCCGGTTTTGTGCGTTGTCTTTACGCTGTTATCGTTGTAAATTTATAAATATTTATCAGACGTGCGATGCGAGATACGGTACCCGTACGGGTTAAACATACATCCACTGTTGACGCGTTTGTTTTTCCATCAATCGAGACGACCTTCAGTGGGTTCGGGATGGGAAGGAAAGGAAAGGTTTCCTCCAGTACTCCGCCACTCGCACCAAGCGGGTGTACCGATGTAAACATAAAGAGGTCGACATCAATCGAGTGAAATGCTTCGGCAAGAATCAGTTGAGCAAATATTTGTGCGACCGCAAACGCATCGCAACGCAAAGGAAGGAGTTAAGGCAGATCCCCAGCGTCCCAGAAGGAGTACGACAACTACGTTTCTCCATTTAAGTGACATCGAATTTGGGTATCGATGAAATTCATTGCCTTGTACGTTACACAACATCTTTGTATCATCGTGCCCCGATAGGGCATCCTCTTTTCTTGCTCAGCAGGATCAACGGAATACGTTTGTGTGTGTGTAGGTGGAAAGGGTTTCCTTACGCTTTCAAGCACGACAAGCTTAAACACCTTTCGCCCATGAATAATAGAGCACCCAATTTCCGTACTTGGCCGACCGAACCGGAGTAGCAGACGCCGGCTTCACAGTATGGTTTGCTTACGTATTTGGAGTTTGGGAAACTCATCTCAAGTGTGATACCAGCAAGATACATTCATTGCATAAGCTTGCGCTGGTCCTTTTGGCTGTGGGGAAGGAAGGAGCCCGCCCAAAACCAAACGTCTGTGCAGTTGAAATACTTCTTAGCACATTGTGGGTAGCACTTGACAGCGTACAGCGAACGAGGTATCGATTGAGTGGGCAATAAAATGAAACTGGAAATCGAGCAAAATCGAGCTCCTTGATACGTTACATGTCATTGTAGCAGCACTGAGATATTGGTGGTTACGGTGGTTCCCCGCTCCGACGATACGATTGATTCTTTTTGGCATGAAATGTTGAAACGTTCGAAAAGTTCTTGCGAGTGTTTGGGTGAACCTAGCCGAGACCGAGTCTTGAAACGAAGTAGACCAAGTTCTGTATACCAAAAACCGACTGTGACAGGAAGGGGGATGTGTTGCTCTTAAATGGATATTAAATATTGAATAAATTAAATATTCCCCAAAGGCTCGCAAACGGTTTTGTGGCAAGTGCTGAGGGAAGAGCTGATTCCCCACCATGTCCTCCTCATCTAGGATTTTAGCCCCGGAGTTGGTAGTCCACAAACTAGGGTTTTGGAACAGTTGGGACGAGAAAATCCTTTCACTACTTTGTGGTTTCAATGTTGCGGTCCTCAAGACAACGTTCAATAGTTGGGAGAGCAGCTTCACTGCTGCTTGTTTGTCAACAACTTTGGGAACATTCTCACCGGCTGGGATAAGAGAAATTGAATTTAATATGCAAAATGAGAGTAATACATTTTATTACTCACCACCTGTAAGAAAGATGCTTGGATTGAGCTACTCGTCAAGAACGATGACTGTCTTGGAACCGTTTGCTGCTAAAGTAGCTGAAATTATATCCTTTAGCCCTATATCACTGTCTCCTTTGGCATGAGACATGTGAAGAAGTATTTAGCTGTACTAGTTCAAATTCTCAAGGGCTTTTTGTTCTCGTTTTATGCTTCCGAATCAGAATTAAGGTTGTAATTTAGTAACATTAATCCAGCGGCTACTTTAATATCCTAATGGCCATTAATTCTTAACTAATTTTTGATACATTGCTGGCTTTTATGGCTCTACAACACTGCGTCTTCCCGTGCGTATTCCAATTGAACAAGAATCTATGACTTTCGACCAATTTTGGTTCTGTCTCTAAACGGCGACTGTTACTCTAGTGGACTGTCCGTCCGCTTCCAACAATGCATTTGCATCAAACAACCATTTAGCAACGATCTACTGCACAAAAGGTGCTAAGAAGCCTTGGGTGCAAATAACGACTCGTGTTTATCCGTGGTCGTGTTTAGCACGAATTTCCCCTTCTGCCATCGGCTTAATGATACCAAACAGGCTCATGATCATCGAGTTTACTTTAAGCTCAACGCAGTCGGTCGTCCGCAACGGACAACAGTAGTAAAAACCACCACTAGTCGTTTGTCTGTGAGTGTGTTCTAGGGCTGGAGGAGGCTGAAAAATCTGCCCAACTGGTAACGAGCCTTCCTTTGCTTCAATGGATGGCATGGATAGGGGTGGAATGCGAAACGATGGTGGATTATGTAAATTAAAGGATATTGAGAGGCTGGTTAGAGCTAACCCGCCTCGCCCAGTTTGGAATGGGTGTTTCGTTTTGTCGAATCGACACTGGTGTCCGTGTCGATGACCACTTGAGCTGGAGTCGGACGGAGAAAAGGGACCCCGATTTCTTGCTCTTTGCGTTCGAGGCTGCTGTTGCGGTGGCTGTTGTTATCGGTTGTCCTGATTATCGGCGTTACGAGGTGGCAAGAATTCTATGCAAATCCAACGCCACCGACTAGAATGCGTTCTCCATGACAGGCAACCGTCTGCAGCGGGTTGTGGTTTTTCACAAGCAGCATCATCATCATCATCACTCTCTTAAGGGTGAACGCCTACTGGCCATTCTGACCCGTTTCTTCCCTGCCACTGTCAAGATCGAAACGGCCCGCAAGTGCTTCTCGGAAGTTCATTCAAAGATAATTGATCCAACCATTGCGATGGTGCTGACCATTCCGGTACGCTCCACCACAGTACACCAGTCCGATTGCTCGGGTAATAGGCGATGGAGTAGTCGTACACAAAGTGGTGATCATTGATGGTCGATTTATCATTCGATGGTGAAACCGATGCGAAGACCTTGTGGCCAAGTTTGTCTGCCTCTGTCATAGAGCATTGGAAACGACGGGAAGGTAGCAGCAGAAAGCAGAAAACTCATTATACTGCTGCCAACTGCTGCTGCCAATTGCTCCATCCCGGAGTGATGAGTTATGGCTCGGGGTCCGTTGGAGCCGTGGCCGGTTCTTAAGAGTGGGCGCGTGCTGTATGATAAGCTCACATCAAGTGCAGAAGCGTACCATTTGTTGACGTTTCGATTTTAGCGAAAGTGGGTAAGAAAACCATCAAGCTACTGTATGAGTGTTGTTTTTTTTATTAAATGTTCGTTTCATGAGTTTGTCTTCAATTTGAATCGTTCAAAGAAAGGTTTTTATATCTTCATAAAACATTCTAAATTCAACAGGATGTTCCAATATTTTCAAACATTTTTTTTCATTCAGTATAATAACTTTGTTCATGTTTTTTATCTTCTCTTTCAGGTAAGCTGTTTTATTTATCTTTGCCATGGATCCAGTTCATAAATAGGGAATTGGTAAGATTTTATTAAACTCGATAATATTCCGTTTATACCAAACTTGTAACGCAGTCATTAACATAAAAGTTTATTTTTGTATTTAACTGCAAACTGGAATAATTCGCTCCACCATTACAATTCTACAATAGCCAATAAACATTGGCTGTACGTTTAAACATTTATGCATAAATATTTTATGAACTCACACCACACCCCACAAACAACCGAAAAAGCTCAATCATCTTTCTTCACCCTTGATCCGACGGTAATTTGTCACGGTTTGTCAAAAATCATAATTCTCACAACCCTCCCTCACTGGGCTGCACTTCGGTTACCATCAACCACTTATAAAAAGCAAAAAAAAAAAAACTCAAATAAAGAATCACAATCTCAAACAATTATAGTTTGTGTGGCGATTGCTGATCGTTTCGCTCCAACCATTTACCACGCTCACGTTTCGACACTTCAATTTTATCCATTTTGACTAGCAATCCCCTTGCTTCGAACCACAGACTGGTCAGTGCGGCGCGGGAACGTTAGGGTCTGGTGGGAAAAAAATGTTTATTTTTATTTCCATTTTGAGAAGAAAAAAACCCCATAACGATTTACCCACCTCGGAGGGCATAAATTGGGGCGAAAGCATTTTATGGTTCATTTGTGCAGTTTGGCCGCCGTAAAACGCTTAGTTAAGCGGGTGCGGAAAGAACGTGATGTAATTTACACTACAAGAGGAAAAAAGTTGGAGTGTGCTTACTTTTTTTGTTGTTGTTGCTTTCTCCAACGAGGGCGTCCGACGAAAACAAACAGGACAAATGGGTTTCGATCGTAAAAGAAACTCAGCTACTGTTGCTGCTGACCCGTACCGGACTAGGACCGAACAGTTGTCGCAGTGGATTTATTTTATTACAACACCGAAAGCAGTTTCATGGAGACGCAATGATAAATTGGGACAAATGATCGTTTAAATGACCGTGGTATGGTTTCGCACTTCACCGCGATGCAATAAGTGCTGCAGACGTCATACAAGTCTTGATTGCGTCACAAATAATCCGGTACGAAGGACTAAACTCTGTTACGAAAACGCCTAAAAGTATGCAAAATAAAACATATAAACATTATATATTTTTTTACATGACATCTACATTTAATTTTAGTTTTTCTTAAGGTTTCTCAATCCGGCTCAGCATTGAAGCACAAGCATAAATAAATAAATGCCAGTACACATAAATAATTTCCACAAGCACACTCCTTGCAACATGCGGCTCCGTAAAATGCAACAAATCTTGCTACATTGTTGCGAACTATCTTTAATTAAGCTCGAAACATCAAAAGAGACCGCCAGCACATCCGTTCTGTTGTTGTTGCTCTATTCCTTCACTGTAACATCCTTCATGTTTAACTACTTCTGCAGCTGCACTTTCCAAAAAGGAAGAAAGTTCATTTCCGCCCCAAGAGGTCAAGCCTACTGCAGTCATTTTTCAACGTCCAGCCACCACCAGCACCACAGTACGGTTGCCATTCCGAACGGTCTGTGTCTGTGACCGACCCGGTGCCGCCTCCTTGCCCAACATCCGGACCGGCAATTAAGCAAACGCTTGGGCAGCAAAAACTGTGTCAAAGGCGCCCGGTGAGTGAATGTGTGTAAACCGTTCGGTTTATGGTTCCGATTCGCATTCGGAAAAATGCAAATGTGCACGCTATACAGCCGAACGGATAAGTTTTGTTTCGTAATTAGTCGAACATGGTTCCACCCGCCGCCCTGGGTCCCGGCTTTACCACCCCGGGGTCCGAGGTTTTGGGTCGAAAAGTTGGCTGAACTTTAATTTACCGCCAGCTGCATTAGAGCTGTTGTTGAGGGCTTGCACAACAGTGGCAGCGAGGGCGTTGGAAGAAACGGGGGACAAACTACTGGGCACCACACTAGCGAGTACTGTTTGTCTTAAATCCCGCACACAGGGCAATGGGAAATTTATTCCATTATCCTGATCCAATACACCTTAGTGTGTGCACGGCTACCACTCCCCTTTTGTGCGGGGCTCGATGGGGCAATGGTTGAGATTTGTAACGGTTGGTTCTCACGCACATGTTGAGAAGCAATTACAACACGTTGGGTATGTGTGGGATACATCAAGTGAACGAGAACGAGGAAAAACAAGACGAAAAAACTCGTCACCCGTCAGGTGCTCGATATTTAAACACGAAACAATGATTAAAAGTCCCTCTGGTTGGGGCCATTTTAGGAGGAAAAAGAACGTCCCCAAAAATAGAAAATCAACAGAAACAGCGCCCGTGTTTGCGTGTACTTTTTCCCATCGGATCTTTTTGTTACATTGTGACTGAAAGGTAGTGCACACGCAGGAAGTCGTTCGTTTTTTAAATCCATAATAATAATCCATTCCCATTTCAATTCCCAGCGCTCCAGTGCGGTCCCCTTTTCGACAGCGTGGCGTGCCTCGTTGCTGGGTCCCTAGGTGTGAATTGATTGTTGTTATAGCCCTCAGGCCTGCCTCACCCGATACGGATATGATATGGGATGCGATCTACATCCGGCTGTAATTCGGGAATTGAAATAAATTTGTGCTCCCATTAGAATACTATTTACATGCGATTTTAAGGGTATGCTCGCTGTTTTTTTTTCTTATTCACGAGTCCGTTCAACAGTTTTTGCTACAATTTCTGGTTGGTTTTTCCTTTTTTACTGCGCTCCAAAACGACCATACGTCCGTGAAACGAGCCCGTCCCGGGAGCCATTTTCGGGGGCCCATTCACATTCATCCACGGGCCGGGTGAAAGTGGAACGACGCAAACGGTACGATAATGTGATGCCATTTTCGCTCGCATCCGTAGCGTCTGCCGCATGTCTGTCGGGGAGGCGGACCGGAGCGTTGCATCCGATGCTGGAAGTCGTCTTTTCTGTCCCTTGGCGCTCAGGTTTCGGGCGCGTTTTGTAAGGTTATCTTTTGTGTCGGTGGCGGTTGTTGGCGAGGATGTTGTCGGGCAGTTTGCGGATCTGGAGGCAGCAGGAGGCTCGTTTCGGCTAACGTGCTTTTTGCCGTGTCGTTTGGTGGACTTTAAGTGTGGGGCATACCTGGGTTGTTTCGCATTTTACATCATCGGTAAAAGTGAATTTGCGGCAAAAAGCTGAAGTTGCATTGAGTTTAAAGTTAAACTGTTACACTGTTACACAGTTAAAGAAAATGGTGAAAATTACACCCAAAAATAAAAATAACGATCAATTGAGTAGATTGAATTTACTCATTTTTTTAATTGATAAAGTGAAGTACAAGAAGCAATCAAATTACTAATGAAACTATACTAAATATGTAATACGATTTTTTTCCTACATTTCATAATTCTAGTTCAGTTTGTTAGAAAGTGGTTTTACGTTTTGAACTATTTTTATCTTTTTCCGAAATTTTTCCCCCATCTAAACCGTTCTGTTTTCAAAAAGCTCCTTTATTCTTTACCGTTAAAATTTATGGTTGCTTTATGCTGCTGATTTTACACGGCCAGCAGTCACATAAAAGGTAAAACTGCAGCACTCTTTGAGCAATGCAGACCAACGCCACCCAACATGCCAACATGAAAGTGAAAAGAATGAAAACAACCACCATACTCTTCTCCTGTGTTCTTCCATGAACGTTCTATCGTAAAATCGGCCCTCTTGAAACGCAGCCAGCATAAAATGGCCACTGGACATACACCACACAAGCCTTAACGAGAAAAAAAAAGTACCACAACCCTTCTCATGTTCCTGTTTTGTACACTGTTCCGTGCAGAATGCTGCATGCTGAACGACACGCTGGCAAGAATCAGCTCACACTAAGGATCCTTTTTTGTACGGCTCAAAGAAGAATAGTGGCGGTGGCCTTGGTTTGTTTCACCTGGCCTGTGATAGTTTTGGGGTTTGAGCGCACGAAAAGGTACGAGCCAACAAAAAAATCGATAGTGTTCCGTTCGATTGGTGGATCGACTGGACCTTTTTGGCTCGGTGCGCTTTCTTCCGTTGCCCGTGCACTGGTCAATTCTTTCGAGAGTTTAAAGTGTCTATTCATTATTTGATGGTTGTCCCTGAGCGGCACTGGGTGGGGATGCCTTGATTTAGTTCCACCGCACGGTCCAGCGCCTCCATCAATGGGCGGTAGCACCGGGCAGCACTGTTTTATAGTGTAGCGTAAACGGTAGCGTAACCGTGCCCTCTGCATCGACATAATTTTTGCACTTTCTCTTCAATTGACAGAATGATTTATTTGTCTACCTGTGTACGGGTTTGGCTGTTGCGCTTGGGATTTGTTTAAGGTGGAAAGCGGGTTGGCCAAAAACTGGCCAGTAAGCAGAAAAATTTGGGTATCGGGTTTTGGGGTGACCACAAGGAAACATTAGGATTCTCACGAGATTTGAAACGTTGAACATCAATTATGGTTTCAATTGGATGATAAATGAGCAATTAGGTTCATTTTACTTCATTAAATTATACTTGAATATCATGATATCGACATATTGTTGTATGATTTCAAGCGCAAAAGCAGAACAAATTGCAACAGTTTATCAAACTGCTCCGTAATATGTAGGAATCTATTCTATATGTTATTTTTCGCTCGATTCAAAGACATCTTCGGCCGGTCTCGTGGTAAAGTCGTTAACTTGCATGACATGGGTCATGGGTTCAACTCCCATATGGACCATATCCCCCGCATACGTAAGAGAATTTATTCAGCTATGTGTAATCAATCGTTAAGGCCTTAGAATGTCAAGCCCATTAGTGGTGTACAAGGCAGGCCTAAACCAAAAACAGATTAAAGAAAATCTAGAAAGAACAAAAAAAAACAGATATTTGGTTTTAACACAGTAAAGCATCTCACATATCTAAAACAAACACTTTATGTCAACGAAAAATATTAAATTAAATAGACAATATTACACACAAATGTTGGAAAAAAGAAGACATTTTTATACAAGCTTTAATCAACTAACTTTGATGCAAAATAATACAAAAAAATCTTCATATAATTCAGCAACTTAAAGAAATTATTTCCTTAACATATATTTTTAGTATCATCAACATATTTGTAAAGCTATCTTTAACACGAATTGCAATTTGAGCCTAACATTTTCAAACTGCTATTCTATTCTTCATTCACTACACCTTACGCTATCACCAACGGACGAGTAATAGAATTTTTCCATCTAAGATTCCCCACCATCAAACCAATAGCTTGAATATAGCACCAAATGCAGATGACTTTCAACCTGGGAAAGAGAAAGCCAAATCTCCCCCAGACTTAAAGATAACTGAGTTGACTGGTTGGAGAGTAACGCAAAAAAAACAAAGGAACAAATTTAAACCACCCGGCACAGAGGGCAAACCAAGAGCTCACCGAACTTTGACCATTATTATTGAAAACTCGAATCGATAAACGTGAAAACTGACCGCACTGCTGCTTTGGTGCCGGACTTTGCATGCACTGGAAGCCGAAAAGTTTCGAGTCCAACTGACCGAAGGGATGAAGCGGAGCGTAAACAAACTTGAGAATTTTAATTTCCCTCAAACCGCCAGCCAGAATGCCGGTTCTGGGTTGGGAAAGAGAAACGGCCTTTACCGGAGCAAGTGGGCAAGTCGGGAGTGCCACATTGGTTGAAAATCAATTTCCATTTCGGTGGTTGAGTTCATTTCCTCTCGCTTCAAATGGAGTCAGCGCTGTTCGGCAGGGGGGATGGGTGAGAGAGTTTAAGCCTGGATCTGCATAAACACCGAAAGTCGACAAAGGTTGAGCTGAGTTCGGAAGAAGCTTGAAGCACTCAGGGAAGGAATACCGATCGATCGAGTGTTTTGGATATTTTAGCCGAAAGAATGCCAAGGGAACAAGGAGTGCGAGAGTGGAACGGTCAGTACGGTTGCGGTCGCCCGAGGTTGTCCCACACGCACACTTTGTTTCGGAGCGGTTCGAGCTAAATCTATCAATTACAAATCAAACACAGACACAGTTTGCCCACAAGTCAGAACCACAGGCATGGGTGTAGTTTTCCATTCCGTGCACTCCCAGCTAACGGTCAAGCATCGATGACTGTCGGTAGGAAACGAATCATAGCAAGTTTTAGCGAGTATGCTTGATTACAATTGTTATTCCATCGGTGATTGCTTGGCACTTGTATTGACTTTACAGTGCAATGGTACGACTGGGTGCACGTTGCCGTCAAATGTCGCACAAAATTGCTGTAAAAATGGATCAAGAAAGTCAGCTCCTGTCGGTAGATGCATTTAGAACGAATGTTTGTTTATCCGCGCCCGTCACTTTGGCAAATAAAGTGTTGCTGCAGTAAGTGTAGACAGTTGCAGATTGTACCTGTGTGTTGTGTGGATTTGCTTTTACGCGAATGAAGTGAAATGCTTATTGGAATAATTCTTATTTAAAAGTTGTATCAAATTTTGATTATTTCCTGATCTCTGTATAAATCAATAAAATGAAAGAATTTATCATTTCATGGGGCTGGACCTTTATCTACTAATTAAAACTATAAAAGAGGACCACAGCTTAAAAACTTCTGATTGAATAACAGCTTGCATACTTTTAGGCGAGTTACTATCATTTTCGGTTAGTTGCCTAATTTCAGGGGCTAGTGATCGTAATTCATGTTTTAGTGTGTCTTATCTTCCCTTGAAAGAATAAATGTCTAAAATTTGTATAGTAGTTGAAAAACAAGAAAAAATGAAATAAATTATTTATTTTAGTAAAAAAGCGAAGAGCTTCATTGTTACTTTCCGATACCTTACCTGCGAGTGCCTCACCAATACTATTATTCAAAACAAAAAACTCAAGTAGTCAATTTATAAACTGATTCAAGACACCAAAAATCAATAACCTATAAACTTAATTAATGACTGTCGATTTACGAAACAAACGCACGGGAGCGCCCCTGCTGCTGCACGAAACGAAAGACATCAATTATGGCTGAGCAAGAAGAAAGCTTTTAGATTCAATGTTTTCGCCCTTCCCTTCGTCTGCTGCTCTAAAAGCTACTAGGAAGCGTAGCAAAAATGAGTGTTAAATGGACGAAGTAGCTACGGTGGGACGCGTGTGTTTTATGTGTGTGTTGCTGCTGTGAATCGTGGTTAGACACTCGAACCATGCAAAGACGACACCCGGTCATGAAAAAGTGAAACCACCCTTTAACCTCCTTCAGCAAAAAAAAACAAACTCCAAAGAAAAAACTAAAAGCCCAATGACATCTCAGCAAACCGCTCGTACGCTGTACGGAAGCTTTTTTTTTCTCCTCTCCCATCACAGCCCATCGACAAACCGCTTCCGGCAGCTATCAGCAAGCGACCTGGAGCGGGTGCCTTCGGTGGTTTATTTCGCCAAACGCAAAAGACGACACTGTGACACCAGGCGAAGGCAATCATGCACTTGCTCGTTGTCAACCTCCTTTCCCATCCCCGGAGGCGTTTCTTATACCTTTTTTGCGCCAAGCGAAAATCGACAGATCAATTAATTAAACTGCACTTTCTGCTTCCTTGGCGCGTGGTGGTGAAGGCGCGGGCCGACATCATCACGCTTCGTTTTGCTGGCGTTGACACAAAAAAGCGGTAGCACGCCCGGCACATGGTAGGCGGGTTGATGCTGGGAAGCTTCAAATGGCAGAGCACGAGAGGGAATTTGGTTAGCAGCAGCAGCAGCAGCACCAGCAGCATCCGAACGGCACGACAGTTTGCCTTCTTCACTAATTGCGCTGAAATTAAGCAACCATGATGACATGGCACCCACACACAGCCTCGGCCATGCTTGACGATGAAGGTCCCTTACGGAACCGTGCAAGGAAGGCGAATTAAGTGCATTGAAAGCACATCGAATGTCGGGTGTCACGTACGATGGCATCCCTACAGAGATGCAAGAGCCTCAACACTCAAGAGAGCAAATTATCCATCCAGCAGCCACCCGCTGCAGGAAAGGTGTTGGAAAAATCATCAACACTCCAAACAAGCATGAAGCAAAAAGCAATCGATGCTTTGTGTTGGGGGCAAGAGCAAGAAGCAAAATCAATTATCGAATAAAATTGTACAGAAATGCTTTAAATTCCACTTTAAAACCCCAAAAAAACACACTCTCCCTCAACCATTCCTTCAATTAAAGAGCTACGAGTATGAGTGAGTGTGAATAATTCAACTCTATTTGAATTCCACCGCGCAGGGCAGCGGTGATCGAATCGAAAACCAAAAACAGACGTTACACAGCCCTTAAGCATTGGTCACATTATTCCCATTTGCACCAATTCCATTTCCATCTTCCTTCGGGCTGGACCATGGCGCTATGCATTGCTGTATCGAAACCCATCCCAGGCTGCATGGGCATCGCACATACATTGTGCTATTAATTATTTTTTAATGACAGTTTAATTTGATTGTGATTTATTCTTCACTTCGTTTGTTGTGTTTGATTGTTTTTATCTGTCTCGGTTGGTGGGGTTTTTGTTTTCCTTTTCTCTGCGTTTTTTTTGGGCATGTGTTGTATGTGGCGTTTTGGGGGAGAAATGCAACACATTATCATGTGGGAGCTTACCACCTGTTTATTTTTGTTTTGCGTGTGTCTATGCTCCGTATGCATTGTTTGTCATGCTGGCAAGATGCGAATTACACTATTTTACACGAACTGTTTCATACCTCCCTGCTTTAAGTAGAATAATAAAAAAGACACGCGAATGAATGCTGCACGTGTCTAAAGAGCGAAAGTAATTAATATGTCCGTGCGAAATGCTGTTTGTGTTTGTTAAACAGTTCAAATTCGTTCGAAAATGCTTTCACGGTAGCTGGTTCAGTTTGCGAATGTAAATATGCGTCATGTAGGGGAAAGCGGGGCAAAATGGGCATGTGGGGCAAAATGGGCACCCTCTATTTAAGCATTATTTGACTACAAAGATACTTTCCAATGCTCAAAATGTATTCATCAGAGTGTTCTATNCTTACATAACAAATAACCAAGAAAAATGCAAAATAAGGTTTAGTAGCATATTGATGTAATTTTTGCCACTTCGAAAATAAGCTTAAACCAGTGCCACAGGGATGCGTTGCAGTTTTATATGATATATTTTTAAAGATATGCTATTTATACACAATCTTTTTAAAGAAAGCAAGGCGATTGAATGCGTATTTTTACTAATATAACAAAAAATACAAAAATGTTTCACGTGGAGCAAAATGGGCAGTTACGCTTGGGGCAAAATGGGCAGATGCTTTTGAGCAGATGCAATGGGCAGATGTCGCCTCAATAATGATAAGCTCAGCAATAATGAAGCTGTGTCTGACAGCTTCAAAAGATTCGATTTTGTTTAAATCTACGTGTAAAAACTGTTTTAATTTTGATAAAATATTTTTGGAAGAATTGTAAGGGCTTTTCTGATCAGCAAAACATAAGATAGAACGAAAATACATTTCACGAAACGTGCGCAAAAGCATAGACCATTACCTAAGCGTAGTTGTTGTGGCCCATTTTGGCCCAGTGTTTTGACTTTACCCAGTTTGTTTACATATGCCCATTTTGCCCCAGGGCTATGCCCATTTTACCCCGTGTGTCAAAAAAGCTTCTCGTAAAACATATTTTTTTTACATTATTTTCATGTTTTTAAGTTGTTCTCATTCTATGTGGCAATTTTAATCCATAGATGAAGGGTGGAGGCATACAATAATGAAATAAAAATTGTGTTTTGTGGCATATTCAAAGGAATATTCAATAATCTGCTTAACATGCCCATTTTGCCCCGCTTTCATCTAATGTTAAAAATACACTGCACATATATTGATTTAAAGGACAATGCAGGAAAGTGCATAATGGAACATTAATTAATTCAAATATTTGATTTCAATAGAACAAACCCTAAACAAATAAAACAAACAAAGCCTTTATATGACTTTAAAAAACAAATTAATTGTAAGCTTTTTTAAAACAACCATTTTAAATTATTCGTTATTTCAACGAAAAAAGAACAGCATACATGTCGCGAAATGGGTTCCAACGTGTCTGAAGTTTTGGGAATTTATTAATTGAAGACAGGACCAACCTACAACCAGCGAGTGCTTTTTCCGGCTAGACGAAATAAATCTCCCAACTGTCACCATTCTCAACAAGACGACTTGTGTCTTGTGCGATCTTCTCCACTGCGCCCCTTCCATGTGAAGGCCAACCGCTTGCCACACAGAAGACACTTATCGGATGTACACGCCCCGGCGAGCAGATTATTCGCGTTGGCAACCTTCAACGCACTCCGCACGCGAGTACACGAATTTACCGGCTCAATGATTACACGGGTGTACGCTATACATTACACAACTTGGCGCTGAGTAGGAAAGCTACGCGGCAAA
>VTWG01005176.1:0-34037 GCA_008817895.1 Anopheles fontenillei
CCCATGTTTGCTTGTCGGTCGTTATTTTGCCTTTTTAATTGAAATGAATGTTGTGCGGGGTCGTCTATTCGGTTGCAAAGGCGGGAACCGTCTTGAATAGGGAACAAGGTGAGGGATGAATTTAAGATTTTTTTCTTCTGATCCTATCTCAACTATATCTGCGTGCGTAAGGGAGCGCGCGGCAGTTTGCAAACGGGAACGGCTAAATTGACGATGACATCGTGACGGTGTCGATCGTGGATGGGGTGGTTGAGATTTGCTTTCAATTATTCATCAATCGTGCACGTGGGGAAGGCACGCATCAATCCGACAGGGGATATATAATGTTTGGATGGGCGATGCTTCCGTTTTCCCCCTGGTAGAAGGTGTGTGTGTGTGGTTGGGACAAATAAAACCATCCCCTGTGGAAAAGCTGAAGGAAAACCCGTGTTTCGTGCTGTACCGTTTGCCTCCAGCTGGACCAATAAAGATGAATAAAAATAAACATAAATACCATGGGAGCGAGCGTTGCCGAGGAGGGAGCTGGGAAATAAATCGACGAACAAGACAAAGGAATCATAAAAGTCGTAGCACAGCGAGCAGCTAATCAAGCCCAAGCACCGAATATTAGTACAAGTAGCTCTTATGGTAACGAAGCCTACGACAAAATAGACGGGCGTTGGTGGCGGTACCGTGAATCTGGAGGCGGCTCAATTAGTCTTGAACTTTGTGTGCTATTTTTGGCTGAATTCACCTCAGCTGTCCCTTGTTGCGATTTGCGACTTGCTCAAACGCGCATTTCGTATATTATGTACTCATTAAAATTAAACTCCACTTTCCGATTCCAATCCGCTGCGTGCAGCAGCTGATGCTGTTTAATGAAGCACGACTTTAATCACACGCTTTAACGCACATAATCGCGCTGTGTCCTTTCGTGTCATGGGTCCTGTTTGTCTTTCTGCCGTTTGTCTGTTCTTCAGGACACTCGCAATGTCTCCAACCCTTCCGGTGGTGAGCCGGACTCGCCCGGAAGGGCTGCTGAAAGTGGCTCTTTCTTTGACCCGTTTGTGGCCGGATGATGATGATTATGTGTGTGTGCGTGTGTGGATGCAGCTGTGTCCGGGGCGGTTGTTTGTTTAAAGAAATACATCTACGGGACGGCGCACCGATCCATCGTGGCGATCGTGGCCATAAAAGTGCATCCGTAGCGGAAGGACATTAAGAGGCGCTTGCGAGGTACGAGACTCATGTGTTATGTTTTCTTGGGTAGGGTTTAGTTTTGATGGGATGTGATAGGATGAGACGGACTCGAGTCTGGTGAAAGATAAACAAAAACCGCTCAAACTACAGACCTTTTGTGTATGTGTGTGAGGTTCAACGTAGAAGAGTAAATTTTGTAGGCGGTATTAAACACTTTGCGATGTTCAGATTTAGTTGGCATTAAAGAGGCATTTAACGGGTTGTTATCCGTCAAACACCCAAAGCCACTGGACACTTATTGAAGATTTCTCATAATTAGACAAAATAAACATGGATATGCCTTTTTTATCTTTTTCAAGGGTATTAATACAAAATCAAGGGAAAATAAGATTGATTTTACTAATCCACTGTGCAATCCATTTGCTAATCGTTCTATGAATTGATCAATACTATATGCCTGTGCTGTAAATGTTTGTAAAGAAACAACAGATTAATTTCATTACTTTCACGAGAGCATTCACTGGCAGGCAAGACACTGCTGAAGCTCGTTTTTGGCCGACCAGAAGGACAGCGGGTGGCGTGGAATCCAAAATAGAACAGACAAAATTGCGCTATTTATGAAAGGACAATGCAATGCGTTAGCAGACGAAGGTGCGAGACCTTGTGTGGGGTCAGAAACTACTGCAGTACCCTCAGAATACGGATAAGTGATAAGTGAGGAAGTAATCCCTGCTTGAAGGGTTTGTGGTTTGAATTGTTGGGCTAGTCGCATTGTAGTACTTCTGCTAAGCCAAGTTTACTGTCTAGTTTTTATCATTTGTGTGTAGAAAATAAAATATTTGTCATTTATAATGAGTAATTTTCTATTTTCTTACAACAATGCCCAGATATTTAAGAAGAAAAAAAAATGTAATTGATTGACTTAAACAAAAAAAAAACAAAGTAGATCAACGAAACATGTCTAGAATTGTGAAAATAATAAACACTGTTTGATATCTTCTGCTGCACCATTCGTCGTGATGCTAACAAACCTTAGCCAATAGAACTGTTCAATCATGGAAACAACATGTGGCACGAAAGAAAAACGCATAAAACACAGCTCCCTCACATAACAATACAAAGGAGCAACAGACTAAAAAAAAACAAGGCACCGAGCAATACATGTATGCAGCTCAGCCGGCAGCAACTGTTCACGAACGCCAGTGGAAAACTCATCCGACGATCGTACATCCCATATGCGGCGACCCTCCGATCGGTCGGGTCGGCACTTAAAATAAACAGCAATCATTTCGGTCTGTTATTATTGGGTGTCGGGTTTGTGTTCGCTGCGTGCCAGCGGTCTTGTTTTGGGATTTGTTTTTCTTAATTACAAACTACTTAAGCGATCGATTGTTTTGCCTCTCGATTTTGACAGCGATCTCGTTCGTCACATTCGTTGGTTCGTTCGTTCGTTCGTTTGGAGGAAGAAGATCACCACCCGTTTTGGATCGCGCCCGGCAATAGATCGAACACGGTTGGATTCAGCAATTCATCTTGTTAATCGTGTCGATGGTGGGCCGAGGAAAGGAGCGCTTGGTTCTATCTCTCTCTCACACACTCTCTCAGGACTGGATGAGGATATCGTTTACCGCACTTTAGTGGTCAGCCAGGCTGCACCGAACGGATGATAAATTTAGTTTCATGCGAACGATGCGGGAAAGTCCCTGGGTGTCTTCGGTGCGCAGTCGTGCCTTCCAGATGAAATAAATCATTTCTTTAATTTTTGTTTGTCATTTGTCACCGCGGCAGATTTTGGGAGCATCCGTCGCCGGGAAGATAGAGAACCAAGGCCACGGATTCGAACATGGTCTCACGTTTGTCTTCGTGCTCTCGCTGTACCGTTCCTTCCCTGCCCTGGACTGATGGGTTTTTGATGCGGCGTGGAAAAACTAGCCGAATTAACTGCCGAGCTACCAGGCCCTACTGGTGTTGGTGGTGGTGTTAGTACGGCAAACCGAACGGAATGAAATGAATTATGGTTCCGTAGGTCGTTAAACGGAGCAGCCCGTTCGATGGTGCGTGAGGGGTACAGCAGGACGCAAGCCAATCGGGGGGGAAACAGGTGTTACGCGTAACAAGGTTAGCGTGGCTTGTTTGGTAGCAGCAGTAAGCGGGCTCGTACCCAGCAATGAGAGAGGCGGCGGACGTGTGATAGGAAAAGCGCCGGAAAAGCCAATGCAGAATGTGTGCGCCCGGCCGGTCGGTCGTGAGGTCGGCCATTGGATGCGGCTGTATGATGTGTAACGATTTGCTTTTAATGTGTTTGATGTTTGACTTTGTTTTTATGATGGCATTTATCTCACTGCAAAGCTTACGCTTAAGCTGGCTGCGGTTGTTTGCTGCAATGGTGTAGTAAAGTGTTTTTTTGTGTGTTGGCTCTATTGCGCTTTTGAATTTTGTTTTGTTTTTAGGTGCGATACTGTGATTGGATTTAGATTTAAAATGAGCATTTTTAATTGTTAAAATGGTGGCTGATTTAATTAGATAGAGGATAAATCGAATGTACAAAAGGGATCTTTACCAAAGAGGAATGGTTTGAATTTGTGCATAAATCACTATATAACCCTATATAAACCTCATTGTTTTCCAATTTTTTAAATGTTATTTGAATGTTTTTTATTGAATGTTCTTTTAAAAAGTTGAAAAAAGCAAATGTCAAAGGTCAAATTCAAAGTAAATTCGAAAACAAATAATTTAGATACATATTTTATTTACGCAGCTCTTTTAAAAACAGTTTAAGGATAGTATGTAAGCAACGCTATAATAGCTAGTTCTCGTGGCTTTTTAGAGGTTTAATAACCAATTATTTAATAATGGGCGGTCCCGTGGTACTATCGTCAACTCTAACTACTTAATAATATGTCCGCCACGGGTTCAAGCCTAGAATTGACTATTTCTCCGTAGCAAGGATTGACTATCCGACTGCATGGTACTGAATTAAGTCTCGAAAGCCTGTATATGCCGGCATGTCCACGAAGGACGTTATGCCAAATAGAAGAAGAAGCAGTGGCGGGTCAAGCCTCTCCGAGGCCCTAGGCGTTATGGTAGACGGGGTCCCTTCACCAAATCCATCGACGGAGGGGGGTTAGAATCGATACGAAATCGAACATCCACAATGACGGGACCCCCTAGATCGCCGGGGCCCCTGGCGGCTACCCAGTCCGCCCACCGTTTAACGCGCCTCTGAGAAGAAGAACCAATAATTAACAATAAGGACATAAGACAAATAAAACAAATAACGCAAAATGCAAAATAAGTTTGCATAAAGAATGGGCTTTTTTCGGCTGGCTGTAGTTAAAAAACTAAGCAATATAATTTGTTTCCAGGAAAACCCTTAGAAAGGTATGCTTACATGCAAAAATAAATCTACGAGCTTGCAAGGTGCCTGCCGTCAGTTATCCGGGATTTTCGCCATGGTGGACGAAGATAAACGCATTTTTTAAGATTTACCTTCGATTTATATCACTTCCTCCTCAATTTTCGGGACAAAATTGTTGGAGTAGAGCTGCATCATGTTGGATGATCATCAGATCGCATTGAGTTTTGGCGTCATTGCTTGTCACTGCGAAACCAGTGAACACGATTTCTGCTTCCTGATATGTTTGTTCATGTTTTCTAGGTACTATTTTAATGTTTGGTCGGCTTCATTTTCAGATTCATTTGGAACCTCAAGTTGCTCAGGGACGTCGGCCATTTGGAACTAGGCTCTGATTGTTGTCTAATAGTTCCAAAATATTGTAGATACCGGAATAGGCAACGACGACCACAAATTGACGCACGGAGTCCGTTTTAGACGCTACGGGGTGCCGTCTTTTTTATCCTGAACGACTTAGCTTCTCTTTTTTGGCCATCATGGTTAGACTTCTTTTAATGGTGCTTTCAAATTTGGTCTACTGATGCATGGGATATTATAAATTAAACTATTATTAAAATTTAGTTAGTGCGGGTTAAGATAAACCTATGAAAAATCAACAATTGTTGTCCATTTTTCATGCAAACTTTTCACTGAGATAATTTGTTTAAATTAAGCTTATAAGCTATACAACCGCCAACTATAATAATCTGAAAGTATAACTTAAGGTTATACGAGAAATGGTTCCTTGCTTTGCTTGGTTATTTAGTAAGCAAAACTACTAACAAAATCAACGATGGAGCTATGTAATAGAAGCCGCTCTGAAGATCTGAAGTAGAAGATGTAATAGAATTCCATTGAGATGATATAAAGTTAATATAGATTACTTGGAATGTGCATTACGGTTACTGTAACTGAATAATAACCTACCTAAATGTCTAACGTATTAGATAGTAGATTATCGATTCGCATACCAACCAAAACAGCAGCCACGTAAAAAAAAGTCCTTAACTGCACCGATGCGTTTCACCAGGCGCACGCGAACCCCTGGCGCTTGCAATGTTTTGGTTTTGTTTTGCTTGCCAGCATTGTCCGTCGGAGAGTTTTTCATCGTGCCACCTCGCGTGAAAATCGGTCACCCAGCGGTGCGAAGCGCAGCCGGCACGGAACGCGATAACAGCTCGGTTGGAAAACTCACCCAACTCGTGGCCACTTCGCGAGGTTGGCCTGAGCGCTGGAGTGTGCATGTGTGTGCGCGTGTGAAAAGCAATCCGCTTCGGGGAAAGTCCCGGCGTGCTGTGACCGACGCACGCGAGCTACCCGAGCGGCCACGAATCATGGGCGTGAGAGGTTCAGTTCGTGTTGGGTTCGTGCCAAACCGGGGCGCAGCTGTTCGGCTGCTGGGGCGTGCAGCCCGAAGATCGAAGGGAACTCAAATGCAAACGCTTCCATTAGTCTGGGGGCGTTTTGTGTCAGTCGAACAACAGCACAGACCGTACACGTTTTCACGATACGTTATCTGCAGGTAGCTGCGTTCTTATCGAACGTTAAACCCGGGGGTTTCCGGGCAGGTTCTGTGTTTTGTGCGGTGTATGTTTTTCCAATCTAGTGTGAAATTCGTGAACGTCGTCCTTCACTGTTGGTGGGGAAAAACATTCTTTAGTTTATCAGGGAACTGGGAGTAGAAAAAGAATTTGAAATAATACTGGGGCTAGCTGTGCTTGAAGAGAAGTGTCGGACCGGCTTAGTGTGATGACAGTTTAATCATCGGCGCCAAGCGGTCCGGACCGTAGTTAATTTTGTGTAATTGTGTTCACTTCGTTACACGAAAGAATTTCAATCGTGTTACTGTGTTGCAGAGTCTGCAAGACAGGAAAGCATATTAATATCGAACCAACTACCAGGAACCTGATTGTGCTTTGTGTCCAAGCTATCTACCGAATAGCCTCACTCTCGTAAGACCAAAAGGATTACAGGAAAACGTTATCCTTTCGGGTATTACGCAGAAGGTTCCGGTATCGTGGCCAACAGTCGTCGGCACCCGGTCGGCAGTCGGATTTTCAATAAATAATCGTTAATTATTCAGCACAATTTACTCAATGAAATGGTTAGCGGTGAACGAATCCATTCAAATTTTATAATAATGTAGATTTATGGAAACCCATTGCACAGTGCGCTTCTGCATCAGATTTTTGGCTGCTCCCGACTACCCTATTCGCTTCCCCAGTGCTCGGAGTGGTGGAAGGAAAGTGAAAAACGTGGTGCGAAAACCATTGCGATCGGAAGTGACGCGTGCCAAAAAGAAAGCATGAAAAACATCGAAACGTGTATGCAAGTGTGAGTGTGTTGATTATCGTTCGTATGAATTAAATGGGATGTAAGTGAAAAAAACGGATCCAAATCCGCATCTGCGACAGGAGGAAGGCGAAAAGGTTTGTGCAGTGATATTTAAATCCCGATGACCGATGCCCGATGCGCCATGTGCCCAGTGTGAGAGTGCTGTGGAGAATAAAACGGAAGGATACAAATGTGCACCGTGCCAAATGTGCTATAAAATGAGCCAGACGAATAAAATCATCGGCTAGTCATTAAAAAGGGCAATTTGTGTGTGCGTGTGTGGGTGTCTCTGTGTGTGTATGTGTGTGTATTGTGTCCGATAGTGGATCTGTGCATAAGTGCACGTGTGCGTGAGTGTGTGTGTGTTTTTGCAATCCGTTAAGCGCATCGCGTCATTAGCAATCTCCAGTTGCGCAAGCGGAAGTGTTCGCGACGCTGCTGGAATCTGTATTCCCTCGTGGGACCAGATAAAAGAATAGGTTGATCATCGGATTTTACAGGTACGGTACGGCCAGGGGGCTTCTGGGTAATATGTGCAAATGATGAATAATGAAAAATTGATTGATAATTATCGAAAGCATTCAGTCGCTTTTCGGAGCAGTGCAGGCGTACGTTGCGTACGTGGTGTGCATGATTTTAACTTGGGCCGATGTTTGACTCCGGTAATGGATGCAGGAAAGAATTGCACTGCGGTCGAATAACTCATAATTAGACTTCTTAAAAGGGGCACATCCGAAGGCCCCTGCTGCAAAGAGGAGCACCTTGATTGATAGTATTTTTGTTGTGGTGCTTTATGTTGCTTTATGTTATTTTAAAACAAATAATTATTTGGCCAGTGTGGTTGTTTGTCTACTTGCTTTCCTTATGTTTAGTTATAAGAACTATAATCTCCATGTTTGTTCATGATTAATGTTATTTTCATGTTTTTTTGTAATAACTTGTATAATAATTACTTTTATTTCTCACTAACTATACCTTTCTAGAGATCTTTTAAATGTGGTTTTATAAGACAAATAGAACATCACTTAAATCAATGTTACATTTTAGAACAGCATTTTCATGTTATCACTAAGTATTGCACCGATATTTATAATAGCAATTATGAAAGCTGATATTTACATCAGTTTAACAGCGTGGATTCTCGAGGAAATGCTTATTTACGATGGAAAGTACTCGGTCCAAATATAGTACATCATAAATTGTTCTTTTAACGAACGGTCGATTGGGCCATAGGTTTGCAAGTTTTACGGGATCAAATTTCCCACAGGCAAGGAACAGTTTTTTTTTCGAGGCCACTGTGTTTGGGCATGTATGACACTTTTTAACCCCGGAAGTTCCTACCTGTTACAGGCTCCAGAGCATACATCTACACAAACACAAAGCCAAAGGGTGATGTGTATAAACATGTTTTTTTAACGAGCATTTACTGAATCATAGAGCATATCTTACGAGCCGCAGCAGTAGTCGACCGCTCTGTTTACATGTTTATTACCATTGTATCAGCAACAGCAGCAGTAGCAGCATCGCCAACAACAGTAGCAAATAGAAAAGGGAAGCTTCATCCTTACAGCCATTTACCGGTTTACGAAGTTTCGTGAATAAAAAAAACACTAGGGAAACAAACCTGCCAGCAACCGTAACCATTCGGGCGACGACGTACCGCTCCGGTGTCGCCAGCGTTATGGGTTAAGATGATCGCAAAACGAGGCTGTATGGAGTGCCGTACGTAAAGTGTGCCGTTCCGCAACACAACCCCACATCTCGTGGAATTCCGTGTACTCGGTTGATGTTTCCTTGTTTCCGCCGATGGTGGATGCTTACCGTACCATGGCGGGGGTCTGTTTTTAAGCGCGCTCCAAGCAAGAGAGCCTTCTGAATGTAATAAATCTCTAATGAAGATTGCTGCCGCCGGCCTGCCGCGAACGTGTGTCTGCGGGCTGTAGCCATGAGTGGCCGAAACAAGGCTGAATGTTGTGCAGCTTCGCTTTGATAAAAATCAGTCTGATGGTATTAAGTTTTTGCTCATTTCGCCACGCGCATCGTACAAAGCGATTTATTGTGCGGAAGTGGCGATCGGGATGAGGGTCGCTGTTTTGCTTCTACATGAGGCTTGCATTTTGAGATGAAGCAAAAATCTGGCCTGTTTTACAGCTCATCCGTTGTCTGTTGGACCGTTGTGCAATTTCTGGCTTTCAACGGAAGTGTTATAATATTTGAAATTCATATTATAATGAGGAAAAGTTGGTTTCATTGCACTGTGGGCTCTCTGATTTGTTATTTGTTAAATCTTATACAACATGCTGATGGGATAAAGACATTAAAAAAATGACACCACCGTACTGCGTGTCAAATTTTACCAGAAGAACAGGAGGTATTAAAAAAAAACTCTTTGATGACTTCTGCTTCAAGTTGTATATGCGTTCATTTCCCTTCATTGTGAACAACTCAATATACTCGTTAATATTAATAAAACCCTCAAAAGCTGATGACAGGTACCGCCCATCCACGCTTGCCGCATGATCCGAGCTGTGCTGGACGAGATTTTTCTGGTCATCCGCGGAAACCAACACATCATACATGCTTCCGCTTTTCAGTTTTTAATATAAAAATTCCACTGTGCCAAAATGTCTCTCATCTCTTTGCACGCGTTTCTCAGTGCCCCGAGCGGTAGAAGCAGACCACATATTATGCCCGAAATATGGGTGCATGCTGTTGAAATGGATACAAAAAATGCAATAATTGCACCAAACTTGACACAAGCGGAAGTGTGCTGACGAGCTGTTGAAACAATTACTACAGATGATTTAAATACAGCTGGTGGCGATGGAATTTTATTTAAACGCAGTGAATGGCGTGCGATTCACGGGAATGGACTGATTTATGTGTTTTCTTTGTTCTATGGTACGAGGAACAGTGTTACATTAAATCGGGTATTTTTTCACCATTATCAATGCAATATAATTGACTGAATGCATAAATCCATTCCATTCAATGCGTACATCTTGTCAGCATCCATCCTGCTGTTAGTGAGAAACAGTGCCAGGGTATGAATATGATAAAGGCTTTCTGATTGCATAGTAATTAAACAAATAGTAAATAAAAATGGAACAAGATTCTATTGAAAAACAAAAAAGTGAATGTGTTTGAATTCAGCTTTATTTAACCATGAGGCTTAAATGTATAATGTTTTGGAATTGGGATATCGTAAAAGGGCTGTTTTTTATCTTATTCAGGAGAAACGGCTTTGTAGGATTGTTTAAAAGGGCGGTTTTTAGATATCGCGAAAAAACTATTCAATGTTGATAAAAAATTACAAATCACAAAGGAGTCAAAAGTTTCCTACTCACTCGAGAAATGTAAACGATTTTCCAGACTTGTAGATTACGGATATTCCCTGAAAGAATATTTGCAAAGGTGGTCTGAATATGAAAAATGGCAATGTATTCGACTCTTTCAATCTTCTTGCTAAACTAGATAAGCAGGGACTTCTCTGCTCGTTCCTGGAGTGGCTTAAGTCTTACGTAGGGAACCGCTCGTGCGACATCAAAATTGATATGCACAATTCTAAAAAAATAGTCAGTAGCTCTCTATATATTATTCATCAACAATGTCACTCTCGCTTTTCCTCCCGATATTGTTAGTTTGTTTGTTGGCGACGCAAACATTTCGCGCCTATACACAACACAAGTGACTACATGCTCCTGCCAGACTGTCTCGATACCTTCTGCTCGTGGTGCAAGCGCAGTGGTCTGACCATCTACATTGAGAAATGCTTCTGTGTGTCTTTTTGTCGATGTAATAGCTACTCGAACAGCTTCCTACTTCATAGACGGCGCTGCAGTTAATCGACAAAATTATGATAAAGTCCTGAGCGTTCCTCTAGATTCAAATTTGAATTTAAAACAGCACATGTTGTTACCAGTGGAAACCAGATACATGTCCTGATTATCCGGATAACAAAAAAAAAAAGCGACCCTATATGGATTGATACTGTCTACAGTAGAATCGTTCGCTCGGTCTTGAAATATTCGTGCGTATTAGTCTGGAGTATAACTTCTGCTTTTTCGACTTGATTCAACTGAAACTCATGCGATATGCCATAGGCTTGCTTCCCTGGCAGGATCGTAATAATCTTCCTTCATATGCTGCACCGTGCCGTCTTCTTGGCCTTGAGCCTCATCCGGTTAGAAGAGGCAATGCACAGTGCTCTTGCATCGCTGGCCTGCTAAATGACTGTATCAAGTCATCGCTTTTGTTGCATCGCATCGATACCTACGCACCACCACTTCCGTCTAGAGAGACTCTATGGGTTGTTAAGCCCCGCACCAGCGCTGGTTGGACCGACTTCATGTTCCGCAAGTCAGCTGAATTTAACACTGTTTCGAATTATTTTGAATTTAATATTTTTAACCCAGTGCTTCAAAGAACACCTTCGGCTTCTGCCGTGGCCGCAGAGAAATTTGATAAATGGCTTGATTTTGCTATTTATTTTTTTACTGTTACCTATCTCAATGAGGTCGTATGGCCCGTTGTAGATTAACTAACTAAATAATAATATTAATATTTGCAATCGGTAATCGTATTTGGATTAATCGCGCGTTTGTAAGGGTAATTAGCTATTGTTTTTACTGTGAGTAAATCGGGCAACGTTTTTGAGGATTAAATCGCTGACCTCCAACGAGATGGAAAGTAACGTGACACATCAAGTTGGACAAACCAACCTCTACGAATTGCTGAAGAACTGTATGAAAGCATGTATTTATAATATTTGTTGGGAAGACCCTTTTCAATAATTTGGTCGGATATGGCCTATGTTACTTTTGTGGCTCGGATATAGCAGTTGATGTATATGGAAGAGGGTGAAAGATCTGTTCTAGCTTCTGAGGATCTATTTGAAATACTTAACCTAATCCTAGTAGTCCTAAATACTTGTTAATAACCTAGCCATGTTCATTTCTAACTTTTAAATAAATTATTAAACACAGTTGTCAACAACGAATAGAATGCTTTTGTCCTGCAACGTACTGTTTATGAAATATATTTACTAATATGTATCCACAGTGCAAGATTAATAATCACTTTTATACTACACTGATCTTCATATACCGACAAATTAGGGTCACTTATGTGAAATATGGAACAAAAATGATACGAAAACAATATGCTCCTTGTGTTGCTCATTCCTCTCTGGAGCAACCGCTTTAGTAGTGCACAAATAACTAAGTTGCGATGCATCATTAGAGGCAGCAAAGAGCTGATTGCCGGATGATATTAAAGTAGGGAGTTCGATTAAAAGATAAATCTCTTCAATCGGTTCCACTTCATACCACCGGACAGCACAAAAAAACCTTCTGAAATTTATGACCCTCGGGCAAAAGGGACAGCCCAACAAACAAGGGATCGTTTTTGTGGCAGCTTGGAGCATAAATGACATCGTTCAAGAAAGCGGCCCGCTTGCCGTTCACTCTCATCAGCAGTACAGCCAGTGAGCGTGTTGGAGTAGCAAGTTTGCTTTCATCCTGTAGACGCGATGCCACACTGTAGATGGCCTCACTGTTCCGGTCCATTTGTTCCGACGCTGACTTTACTGCTTGCTGGTAGGGCGCACTGGGTACGGTACAATCTAATTCCCCCGAGCATGATTATTATTGCGAGCAACCCCTTTCAGGGCACCCGGGTATCGCAAGACGCGACATCAGTGTGAGAAGACATTCCCTTGTCAAGCCACAAACCAAACAGAAAAAAGAGCAAAAAGTGAAAACAAAACGAAAGGAAAAGCAGCAACATTTATGCTAAAATATACAAAAACCTCACCAACTCACCAGGGAGAGGTAATTCTTCGGCATCCTTCGGGCGGGTAGAAAGACATCAGGCGCTGCTGTTGCGAGCGCACCATCGTCGGGGAGAGCAGAAGCATAGCACAGCATAGCACAGTTCTGATTATTTATGAAATATGTGTGCGGTTTGCATCCACCCGGAACGGTCCGGGTGTGTTTTCTGCGAACCCAAAAGACGAACCGGCGGAAGATGAAAATGAAGTGCAAGGCCATCCGAATGAGGGATGGTGGTTGGGTGGTGTTTAGAAAAAGCGGTAGCACTCGCTGCAGGCTTGTGTACGGGTGCCGACAGTCGGGTTCATTCATAATTTACTGCACTGAGCAGTACGAGTGACTACAGTACGGAACGTACTGTGGACGTAAGGAGCGCAAATTCAATTAAACGCCAAAAAGGTGAACCCTTTTGCAAAAGTGGGGAAGGGTCGGGCCACACGAGTCGCCCGGCCGACCGATGGCACACTGGAGATGCGGGTAAGGTTGTTTGTCGCAACGGCACGGCGGCATGCCATCTATTAATAGGAGGCGGATTATATCTAATGGATCGTTTGGGGATGTGATTGTCAGCAAGTGTCCCTTTGGGGCAGAGTCGAACGAACGTCGTTGGGTTGTATGCAAAACGGGCCATAATGGAGCTAGCACGAAATAAGGGTTCAATCTATTTGGAACCGCTTAAAACTCCCGGAATTCCCCGCAGCGCAGGTGAGGCTCCTCCGACGCAAGGGAAGTGATTCGGGATATTTCAATTGTGAAGTGACTCCGTTTCCTTTCGTTGCGCTTTCTCGACAATCGAGCGCGTGTGTCCTTCTTTTCATCAACAGGAAATCCCAGAGGTGCGACACATAAAGTGGTTTGCACACATTCTTGGGAAAAGGCTGCCAGAAAGCGGGGCAGAACGTGATGGATGAACAGCACAGGAAAAGGATTTCTTTCGCTGTTTGGTGCGGGCAGGAGGGGGTCGGTATTCCGCACAAGACAAGGACACAGCAGAAGAGGAGCCACAAAAAAAGAAGAAAAGAGTATAGACATTTCGATATTTGCTGGCTTTTACCAGTGAAAGAGGAATGCCCGATCCAGCCGGGGAACCCAAAGGACAGTCTATTTATGTAGCCATTTATATTCGAACTGTCCGGTACACGATTTATATTTTATTCATCGATGGACATTGAAAATTCCACCCGGGACGATTCTGGTAACGAACGTCATCTGCTGATGCTGCTGCTGCTGCTAGTTGGTCCCCATCGTTGCTGTCCTGTCCATTCACTTCCCCAGCTACCGGTTTCCGATGGGAGTGTGCCTTTTTATTTGCTTTCGTTTGCCATGCTGCATCTTCTGCAGCTGTCCGTTGCTTTCCGCCTTCTGGGACATTTTTCACTGATTTTTCTAGGTTGTAAAATTAGCTTTCCCCGTCTATCGGTATTCCTCTGGCCGTTTCAGGGGGTCCTCTGCCCCGCTCAGGAGGCGAGTGGTAGAATATTTATCAAACACTTTTCTCTCCTAGACTCTGTTTTTGCTGTTGTTTTTAGCTTGAGTGTGATTTTTCTCACGATGCGCCGTCACAGTGGCTGCCAGTGGATGCACCCAACGGTGCATGCTGGCTGCCATTGGCATGCGACGATGATATTTTGCTGCGGTTCGTTGATGGTACTGTGAAATGTATGCATCAGTCGGAAAATACTATGTATGTGTGAGTGTTTGTACGTGCCGAATGCATATTGAAAATCTATATCGATTTGTATTGCCACTCCGGGGACAACGTTTCACCATGTTTCGCTAAACGACTGCTCGGTTTGCTCGAGTAGCTGCGCATAAGGTGTTTGCTATGGAGTTGTTAGTTCTTCTTTTTCTGTCTCTGTAGTACTTCATCCGTTTCTAGAAAGTATAAATATTACAGGTGAAAAAGACAGCAGTTTAAGCTGTCAAGTGCAGTGGTTGGTGATTGAGCTGAACAGCGCAGTGGCACACTTGTATTGATGGATGCATATTGCTAGATGTTCACTAAAGAAACAGTGCTTGATGAGCCAATGTTATTTGAATTCGATGGGTATTGAATTACGTTGCAACTGTGTAAAGACGATCATTTGGAGTTTGAAAGAGAGATTAAACTGTAAATTATTGCAACTTTATGTAATAGGATTAGGTAGAAGTCTCATACATATCATGTAATAAAAGATGTCATAAAATATAACTATCATTCGATAACATTAGGTAACGTCCTTGCTGCCAAGTTTTCAGTAAGTAAGACACCAATTGTGGTTTATATAAACATAAAATTTTCATAGCAAATATAAATTTATATCTGTAAGGCCTTTACGCGATCCCGTAAGCCGAGCGGTCCCGTAGCACAGTCGTCAACTCGAACGACTCGTATAATATGTTCGTCTTGAGTTCAAGCCTCAAGAGCAAGTCTTGGAGTCTTGGGTTCAAGGCTATCCCGCTGTGTGATACTCTGTAATTCAATCAACATAATTATTGGAACCTTACAACAGCATGATAAGAGGCTTCTAACGTCCTACATAAACATAAACATAACATAAACGTTACGAATTTGTTAGAGAGAAAAAGAGATAGGAGAAAAAGGAGAAAAAGCAATGCAAAACGATAACGATCTCGGAGACAAGTCGGACATTATTATTAAACGAATCGGCAAAATAAACATACTATTTTTTGGCAACAGCTAAAGTACTACAAAAAATAGTTTAGCGTTTTCAGCACTAAATAATGTTTCCGCTTCGTTGTCTAGCAATAATAAAATATATGTTTTCTTTAACCAATAATACTAACTGCTAGTAAAAGCAAATCAACTTAATGTTAGTCGGTGGTTTGAACGTTAGAAGGTAGGTGCGTTAGAGGTAAAAATTGATGCACGATGTCACTAATTGCTTTCGGAAATTTGATAAAAACCATTATGAAATTCGCTGAGTTAGATGTGCAATTAAGCGAAATGGCTATTATAAAACTTACAAATACAAAAAATCACAACCAACGAATCGAAAATAGGTTGATTCAAACATTATATTTTACATCATTTTAACAACATGTCGATCCACTAATTAACTCGTCGAAACCAGCTGTGGCGAGAGTTTGCAAGAGATGTGCGTTCTTTGGATATGTAATTATTAGCTGCCAAGTCCACACGTACGTGTATAGATCAAACGGGTTTAAAAATTTAAATATTCTATGGTTTTTTGTTGTTCGAAAATGTGTTTCTAAACGTCTGTTTGATTAGATTAAAACACACACATACACACCCCTTACGCGTGAAAAAGCGTGTAAAATACGATTACCCATTCATCTGCCTGTCAACCACATACCGTCTTCTATCGTGTTTATTTACGTCAACAAAAAACATTGTGTGAATTGTATACGCATAATTGTAAAAAGCAAAAACAAAAAAACATATGAAAGAAATGTCTAAAATCGTTTTGACTGAAATTTCATCAATTTATGCTTTACACATCTGCACACGTTCAAACCGAAACCAGGCCTGAGGGTGGAATGGTTTGAACATGAACAATTCGAATTTGGACGATATATTTCAACTCTGTAGCAAATTAGGCCTGTGGCTGTATGCGAACAGATAAACCAGTCTCGTAGAGTTTGATGATTTGTTGGTACAAACCAAATATTATCTTTTTTTTCTCTCTCTGTACACAGCACACAGCACTGTGCATATGGTGCAAAAATTTGGTCGAAAAGTAGTATGGCTCGTGTTTCGAGCAGCAAATTAACATCATTATCAAAACACAGACAGTCATTTGGCCAACATTGCCTGAAAGATTGGCAAAAAATAAAACTAACTGATGTGTGCAAATACTGTGAAACCAAATTGTGTTAAGCTCGAAATGCAATGCTCCATTTCCGGAACGAGAGTTTGCAAAAACGGTGTGCGGGAAAAAAATGTGTAAACCCATAAAGTGGTCTGCGTTTCAGTGTTACTTTTAAACGTCATTAAATTGGCAATGCGTAAGGTACCGAGACGGTTTTTACAGGGAACTCTATTTCCAGACGCAATTGAATTTGTGAATAATTTCACTACAGAGTCGTTGGTTGGATGTTTGAGAGTATTTTTTCCCCTACTCGTGATAAATTATAATAATCGTATTAAATTAATGAAAACATGGGTAATGCCTGCCATTCCTCTGCGTGCGGGCAGAAGCCGAAGAAACGGGGTAGGTAAATAGGGAGACGCATTTAAATGCTGCACAATCCTCCACATCACGCCAACCGACCAAGAGTGGCATCAAAATGCACATGCGATGTAGTTTGATTGCGTGCACAGAGAAACGTTTACGGTCCTCCCCAACGAACCGGTGAACCGATACCAAACACTACAAATGGTTTCAATTAAAAGTGGTAACATAAACAAACAACACAAAATTGATCAACCACCCTCTGGTTCGCGTTCTCCGCCTCGGTAATGATCGGTAAAGGGCTATTTGCATGGAAAGCACAACTGATACATCTCGGGCACCATATAGGTTGGCCACAAAAATGCACAAATGCAATGTGTGGAAGTGTGTTTGTGTTGAGTCGCAATTGGTAGTGCCACTTTTTATGGTGGTAACGCTTTACCACTAGCAGCCATGTTGCGCATGAGTCCAGCAACACAAAAACGACAAAATTAAAACAAAAATAATTAACAACAAAAAAAGCAGCGGGCTTGGGTCACATTGGTCAAAGGAATGTGCGTAAAGTGTTTGCCGATCATTTATAGGCGATATTTGATAGCATTAAGGTTCATAATTTAATGCCGCGTATCGAATGCCTCTAGTCACGAGTGGATTTGAGATTCACACAAAACCTGCCCGTGTCGGTGGTGGTGGTGGTGGTCAGAGACTGGTTGGTTTATTTAAAGCATTTGATTTTAATTATAGCGTTTTAATGTTATTTAATTTTTAATCCATACAGATTTGATGCTAAGCTTGTTGCTAATCTGGTATGTGTGCGAGAGAGGGGCGGGTATGGGGACAATCGAAGCGACATTTAAACTGTATCGTTGCGAACGAGGGATAACACAGGATTACAATACTCTTTATGGTATCGTTTTAATTGCATCATTACATTGAATGGATGACTTTTTTTTTGCCCGAAGTTATGAATGTATCTGCTCACTAGCATTAGCTCATGTGTAAAGTGTTTTGAACCAGTTCGCGGGTACGTTAGATCGGGTAGATTAATTGAACCAACTTCATAGGCAAAATAAAATTTAAAACAGCACTACGAGCTGTTGGACAAATCTTAACTAATTTTGGTGATTTATATAAGATTTTATTTCCCTTTTAAGCTAAAGAGCTTTAAGTAAGCATCGGTCGACGATGGTGCCCACGTGACGTACCGTTAAGAATATCCATCTGATCGCAAGGATCTGGCATCAGGAAGATTTACTGGAGACATGGAGGCTGGGTGACATTCAGCCATACCGGCGAACTCGTTCGACGAGAAACATTCGTCGCTCATGAGTGGACAGGGTTGTACCACTAGGTTGGCCAGTACAAAATCTATACGGTTTTCTAATTTTTGATCTAGAGGGCTATGAAATGAGTGAAAATGAGCGTCGCGGCGAACGTTCCCAGGAACGAACGAGTTCGCCGGTATGGCTGATTAACTCAGTATACTAACATGGCAACAGATGGGACCGTTTGAACTTTCGACCGTTTACACTTCTTCATACGATCTTGCCCTTCAGGATCTTATAAACCCAGTCCCAGATTTAAAATTGCATCAGTTGCTACTGTTTTCTAAAAATAAAACAAACAGACTTGATTACTAAAACACGATAAATGATTCTTCATCATTTTAAAATATCTTGGCTTTGCGGATTACATCGACGGCACTAATGCCGTATCAATTAGATAGATGGTTAATGCGACTATGAGAAAGGATCAGATTTCCAGAACCCGCTTGGGAAGCATGGAAACAAGTTAACGATGAAATCCTCGAAGTAGAAGGGGAGCTTTTATGTAGTTCAACCTACATCAGTGAAATCTGGATACCCATCATTCAGGGAAATCCAAATGGGTAAACTGAGGAAATTTAGATGATTTTAAGAATGAACGAAATGTTAGATGTATCTTACACAAATTTCCCTGGTATTACTTTATGGCCATGAGCCGTGGATCTACCGGCTGGAAAATAAGCCATATTTTAAATAGAATGTCTTGACGGAGGTGTAAGCCGGCTACAATACAATATGATGATTGGTGAATGTTATGATGATGCTGAATTCCTGCCTTACCAAATCGTCGATGTTTTTGGATTTGAAGGTTCGATAGATGGATTGAATTTCTATTTATTATGAGGGAAGCGTTTTGTTTTGAATGAATAGCGAACAAAACTTCATTTTGCAATCTGTAGTGATGGTTGTTATAAGTAGTTTTAAAATAATTCGTAAGGTAATTTAAAAAATTTCGATTTAGGACAATTTATAACCAAGCTAGACTATACGAAACAAAACATGAATGAAACTGATCGTCATAAGAATATCGTTAGACCCTAGAAAAGACTTAAAATTTTAGTTCAATAATGTTCCATTGATACTCCTTACATTACTGTTTGACTGTATTGTGGAATAATAGGGCATTTAATTACACCTAACTAGGAATGATTCTATATTAATTGTTTACCACCCACGAAAGAGATAAATCGAATTACGAAGATGAGTAAAATTTCTTAACGTCAGGCTGTAATGGCAGCAAATGTTTGCCCTTGCGTTTTTGACAAAAACACAAAACATAATCATTTGATTTTATTGTAATACAATTGATTGCTTCTAGCTCTACAAATTAAAACTTAAGCTATGCTTAAAAAGCAGACAAGCTATCATACTTTGTTTGTTTCTATTCACACTCCCTTTAGCTGTAATTTAGTGTATGAAAAAATCAAAGTACAGCATCCACATAAAAAGAGATAATTATTCGGGGGGGAAAGTGCAAAACGGAATATTGCTCGCCCTTTTCCAAAATTGCCCATAGACCCTTGGTCAACTGATTTAAAACAATTTAACCAAACTTCGAAAAAAGGGTGTTGCCAAAACCGCTGCAAGGAGAAAAAGTTTGTCCAACAATAGGATTAGGAGTCCCTTCTCTTTCTCCCCTTGTTAGTAACCTTTTTTCTGTTAGGTGTTGCCATCGTTTGCCATCTCCAAGAACATCTCTATAGGCACAAACGGTGAAACGGCGATCTTTCACATTCCTTGCTTGAACGCCAGCCGTCCTGCCCACTTGTGTTGTGAAATAAATTTTAATTAATGTGAGAGAAACTTTTTAATCCTCCGTGCGAAGGTCACTCCTATGCCCAGAACGTGGGAAATGGGTGGAGTCGTCGTGTTGGGGAAAGACGTAACTAACGCTAAGCATTTCCATGGAATTTGCTGCCCATAGTGGTATAGCTTTGCTCGAGTTGTGGGTAATCGAGACAGGAATAGAGGGGCGCTCGAATGCAGATGAAATTAAAATAGAACAAACAGCATGGACCTGTTTGACCTGTACCGATGATTGACTGCTGGCAGGGAGATAGAAGTAGCAGCCCCACCATCGTTCCATCCAGATTAGGAGGTATGCTAATGAGAACGTCATGTATTACGGTTTGTGTTGAATTGAGAAAATTAATATGATGTGTGGCGTCGGCGCATCCGCTCGCCATCGAAACGAATCGGATCTGTCCATATGGGTTTCGGTGGTTTTAATAATTTCATATACATATTACCGCTACCGCGAGGCCTGTGATCAAACTCACATGCTGGATGGTTCGTTTTGCACCGGAAACAACCCTCACTGTGCAGCAAATGCTTCATCGGCAAGCAAATGGAACCACAGCACCACACAAAACACGGCCTTTCATGTGCCGTTCGCGTAAGGCACTCTGTGGCACGCGCGATCTGCCGTTCACGAATAATTTGTTCCCAAAGTCATCGCGCTTATGCGAGACCATTTATCAATCAAAGTACAGTCGCCTCGGTGCGTTTTTCCCCGGACGAGAGTTTTCCGACCTTTGAACGTGCGTTCATTTGCTACGTGTGGCGTCTTTTGCGGCAGAGCGCGGTCACCTTGTTCGATATGCACGTGAAGGCACGGCATAAGCGTGCGCGATAATCAAATAAACATTTTTCTTGTGCTTTTCAATTGGGTACCGTTCCTTTGGCGGGAAGTTCGTATCGGTAAGGTTGGAAATTGAGTGGCAGCCCACAAGCCGTCGGAAGTGGGAGTGAGCAAAGGGACGGGAGCAAAAAGATGCCTAGGACGTAGGAGGTCTGTTGTACTGCCGTTGCCTTAACTAGTTCCTTTGTTCATGTTCTTGTTAATTACATTTTAACGTTCAACCTCGGTTTCGAACCACCGAGGGCGGGAGCGAAAAGGATAGCCGGAAATGTGTATGTAGCTGCGGTGCTTTTATTAAAACTGTAATTTAATGAGTTTTTTTAATCTTTTATGGTAAGTTCTTCTGTATTTGATTTTATTAAAAACATTGCTTGGCAATGCAGTGCAGTTAGTTCTGAAGTATAATTACTTAGCTTTGTAAATTTTTTGAGCTATTTTGATGAGTTTACATGAATATTTTTATAGATGAATAAATTAATATTTATTGTTGTAGTGAATTATCAATATATTTCACTTTTCATTTATCATCTATATTTATAACTGGTAATAATTCAGATTAAACTGATTGAGTAACTGAGTGATTGAGATTGAGTATCAAATTACGTAGTGAGATTTGATGCTTATAGCTACCGCAGCCTATTTCTTAATATATGATATGAAATATCACATTCCAAAGTAAATGAAATGAACAATAGATAAATAATTCAGATTGCTGGAAAATTGCTAAATTATCATATAGAAGAATAGCTACACATTCCATTCACAACACTGTGGAACTTTTTGAGCCACCCATTGGCGCACTACGACAAGCGACAGAGAATCTCCCTTTAGAGGAACTCTTGCGGTAATTGCAGCTCGCACATAATTTCCTTCGCGATCATACGCTTTTGGCAACTGTGCCCGTTTGCTTTAAGTGGGTGTGTGTATAGGAGTTCTTCTCAAATCGTGAGGTCGAAGTGGTTGCCTCGCACAGGACGCGTCAAAGGAGCAAATATTCAATTTTGGGTGGAGCCATTTAAATTTCGGTCACAGTGACGCGCGTCAAAGCAAACTCAACGTTCGAAGCGGAAAGTCTTGGGGAGACTAAACCGCATTTGCAAAAAAAAAAACCCGAATGGAAGAATGATAAATTATGGAAGCAGCCAAATTGCCTAATGGAATTTAATAAGCTTTCTCCGCTGCGGGATAACGCCTAACAATCGGGGGCCGTTCGTGTCTGCGGCAGGTCGAAGCCTGGCTTGTAAACTTTATAATGATCTTCAGTGTTATATAGTGAGTTTCATATAGAACTGAATCCGCTGAAAAACAGAGCAAAACAAAATCCAACGTAAGTTGGGCCATTGACATCCAGCGCAGGCCAACGACATGCTGGATCATATCCGATTTCTCCCGCCATGGCATTGAAAACGACTTGGTCTGTTTAAAACGTCCGCGTCCTTCTGCTTGCTTTCCATTTTTGGAGGATCTAATCGGCTCGACGGCTGCCGAAACTCGAACGACAAATATGTATTACGTCTAGGTTTGGCTAGAAATAGTGGCACTGGTCCAAACTGGCATGCAAGCGTGTATGTGTGTGTGTTGTATGTGTTATTTTTTCGTATTTGCTTTACTCCCTACCATGTCAGTTCATTCCTTCACACGAGGGCAAGGCGCCAGTCGCAATGTTTTTAGGCCTCCAGTTGTATGCTCCACATTTGCATAAAATCGCGCCAGCAATAGGCACTGAATAGTGCAGCGACCGCCCAGCCAATGTGTAGTCGGACATTAGGGAGTGACAAAAAAAAGAGTGCAAATTGGAGATGGTTCAACGGATGGGAACCGATGGATGCCATCTGGTTAGAATGACAAGTTTTTCATTTGTGTGTTTTCTATCGCAGCATTGCGTTCTTCCTCTTCTTTGTCAGTGTCCTTCACTTTATGCTCCAATCCGGCCTGGTGACATTTTACGATGATGCGATGGATGTTGCTTTATGGGTTTGGATTTCGATTTGCTTTAGATGCTCGTGGAGATGGGCATACAGCAGCATGAAGCTGGGTGTGTTGTAGCAGGAACAAAGCGATGGGACGAGATTGAAACGTATTGCTGTCTGCAATCATGAAGGAGCTGTGCTCAATCGTATTGTAGAAAGTGGTAGGTTCCCCAAAAATTCCCGTTACGCTTGTTTGGTTGCAATCTGACCGCCAGATGTTGTCGATCGGTCAAAAGAGATGTGTTTCCTAAGAGGAATTGCTTTGCGTGGCCCTAGTTTAGTTGCGTAGTTATTTTGAAGAAAGATAATACCGAATAATGCCGAGAGCACACATACTGGTGTGACAGCTCAGAAGATTGCCATAATGGAATGTTATGCTGAGAGATCTTGGAATAGCTTCAAACATATGATCAAGAATAAATACTTGTTTTTAACATTGGCAAAATGAGATATATTTCATGATATAAAAGTTAGATAATAACATCACAAAAGAAAGGGAAAAATGTACAAAAACTTATGTTTCAAAAATTAAACAAAAACTTATGAGCAAGGAGAATTGTTTTTAAAAAGGCAGTCAAGTTTTAAAATAAAATTTAGAAAAAAGCATTCACTTAACTCGATCGTTTTTCGTCAATCGATTCAAATGCAAACTTTTCACTTAACTAGGAGCGAGAAACTTTGAACATTCTTTGCACGGTGAGCTTCTTAGTAAATTAAGCAATGTAGAAGCAAAAAGAGCGGCAGGCGAACCAAAATGACGCAACCGTCCCCTTGGGAATGGAGTTGTTTTATTAATTAGCAAGTTTTGCATCCCTTTGGCTGATCACAAGAATGTGCAAAATTCTGCCCTGCATCCTCACACTCGTCGCGACAGGCCGTGTTGCACTGTTTGTTGTTTTCAATATTGCAAAGTGTTTGCCCGAGGTCGTACTTCTAGCAGCAGTGACCAAATCTCGGCAACAACGCGCAATGGACATCTTCAAGCACAGCCAATGCGCCAGTGAGGCCCTTACTGCTTTCTCTGTTTCGCGCAGTATTGAGATTAGCTGGCTCTGCGCTCAAGAACCGAGCCAGATAGACTAGGCGAATCCTTTCAAACGTTCTACACTGGGCACTGCTCCCATCTACCTGACCTGATCTATTCTATCCCGCACGGTCCATGATAGCACGGAGTTCGTTATGATAAAACGGATTGCAGAAGTTTTCCACACTGCAGCGCCTGCATTCCGTCGTTCTAGAGCTTGAGTGGCCTGTTTTCGGCAGCAGCAGCAGTAGCAGCAAAGGCAGCAATGTGCATAAACTTCCACGGTTTTGGTATGTTTTACGATTGCAGCTTTTGCAGGCATTATCAGGCTCGTTCCAGCTGCCCAGTGCTTAACTTGATTTCCTTCGTTTTTGTTGATCGTTGAGCAAAAGGGGTGTACAGCAAAGAGTGTACGAAAAGCTGGGATGCAAAAAATACGACCGTTTAAGCCCGAAGGATTCTTCACTGCACAAAAGTTTGCAAAGTAAAGAAGGCAAACAAAAAATGAGCATTAAAAAAATCACACAGATTTGCGCGTCTCTTTGGAAGGTGCCAACAGAGCTGTCACCCGGTGTAGGCCGACGGGCACAGGGTAGGGGTTGGTAGGAGCGGCGAAGCACAGAAGATGCAGCTGCCAAGTGATGTGGTGTGGTGTGCAGTGTTGCCTTCGGGGTAGGGTTTTAAATTTCAATTATGAAAATTGTCGCCATTAGTTAATTAGCGAAATTCGTTTGCTTCTTTGCGAAGAAGCGGGACGAAGAAGGCAAACTGTCGCCAGGCAGCAAATGTACAGAAAAGTCTGGAAAAGTATTTTCGCTAGTGGTACATTGTTCTTCGTTTGTAATTTTATTTTCATCGCGATTTTATGACTCAATTCCGAGAATAAAGCATCGGAGCGCTAAGTATTCAGGTTTGTTACCAGGCAATTTGGCACAGGGCTCCAAACATGTTTGTATGATTCGCTACGATGAATGATATCCCTATGGTAATTGAAAAGTAAAACAGGAATCTCTTCTTTATGCACTGTGTATTTGCTGTTCTTCGGTTTTTAATCATTTGATGATATTTGGTAGGAAAATTGGCAGATTAAAAAACAACCAATGGAAGGAAAAAATGTGGTCAAAATATACAGAAATTTAATAAACGAGACTTTTGATACCATCTAAAAACAATTATTGTTTTAACTAGTTTAAATAATATACGAACGAATACGAATATTAAAAGGCTAATGATATGAAGAAGCTCACGTATGCTTGTTATAGAACAAGCGAATAGAAACGAATAGTCGTATTCAAGGCGTAAGTAGCTGCTGGAAGGCTGAGTCAGCTATTTAAAATCTCGTACAAAATCACCGCACATCACTTTGCCCGAGAACAACATCTTTCACAATTTATGAGTCTGTCAACGGTGAAGATATACCAATCAAAACTGAATCAGTTTTCTCCAGCTCTGCTTTGCGCCCTTGTAATCCCGTTCGCACCGTGGGTGGATACGAATGGAACACACGGGAGGAAAGGTTGCAGGCAAGGGTAAATGGCGCATTACTTGACACCCGACACTCGCGAAAATCACCATACCTCGTCATACCCAAACCGTAATTCAGTGGTGTGACAGTGCAATAAATTGTGAGCGGCTGCCTTTTCACGAACGCTGACGGTGCTGACACACGGCGCTGTGTAATCTGCGCTGGGTGCATGAAAAACCATGTTCGCGCACAAAGAACCCCACTGCTGTGTTAATGGGTGCATGAGTGGACGGAATTTAAAGGGGTTGTAGGTGGCGCTTGGCTGATCTATTTTAGATTAATATCTCGTAGCGCATCCGGTAGCAGATCGTTGGTGGATGAAGGGTGGAATGGTGAGCTATTCGCTATGAACAATGTCAACACGAACGGATTAATGTTGGTGGTAGTTTTTTATGATTTATAGCTACATGTAACATTGTGCGTGTGCAAGTGAAGTGAAACAATGATTAGTTCCGTTTGTACTGTTGCTTGAAATGAGATAGAACTGTTGTAAAATGTATTGTTTTACACAAAACAGAAAAATATAATTTGATTTTCATATTCCCCCTCAATCCCTTCGCCCCCTCTTCCTACAGTTCTTTGACTCCCTTTTTGTTTCCCCATCCTAATTCTTTCATTTTACTTGTGTTGGCTGTGTTACAAATTGCTTGCTGTCTAGTATATGTTTGTCTAGTTAGATTTAAGTATTTGTTTGTTATCATTAATTTTTAGTTTTAGTCAGTAAGTTTCCCTATATTTAGCCCTCTGAGGCAGATATTTGTATCGTAATAAATAAATATATAAATAAATAAATAAATAACATTACGATAACCTGATAATATTCTTATCCACATGGTGATCCAACTTTAATACCTGTTCATGCTTAGAAAATGCGGTAACATCCGCTACCACCTTAGCCACCAGACGGACGTGAAAGGGTCCATACCGTAAAGGGGAGTTTCGTTGAACTTTACACTTGATCACGTTTCGAGTGCTCAGCTTACGCTCTCGAGGGCGAGGACAAAAGTTGTAATCAAGTCCAGCAGCGCGTCCGGTAAACAGCAACCCAAAACCCATCCATTCATTCGTGCATCCGGCGCATCTGGGCGTTCGGGCAATAACGTTCAGCCGTTTCGCCCGCCCGCTGAAGGAACTATTGATTCCTCCGTGCTCCATGTGCTCGGTTAACAAAGAAACCATTTATCGTCGACAAGTGGGACAGGTTGGGACCGTTTCAGGATTCAACATGATCCGTTGGTACTTCAACCGAAGCCTTGACCGAAGCGTCCTATCCATTCGAGAGAATTCTTCATTTCTTTGCATTCGCACCACCGAAAAGGAATGCGCAATACGACGTGGAGTGGAGGGAAGGGAATCTGTCGGCATCTGAGTGCGAGTGTAGAAGGCTTCCATGAAGCATTTTGTGCTTGTTTGCCAATTCCGATCAATCTATCTTACTTCTGCCTTCTATCAGTCAGCTTTGCCGCAAAATGTTGATGTCTGGGTGGAAGATATGATCGCACAATCTGCTCTTCAGCTCGCTTTCGGCTGTAATAAGTCAGTGAACGCTTGCAGTGAGATGCGCTGAAAGGAAAGATCTGTCAATTGGGAGACGTATGCACATTTTCTCCATCTGGCTCGGTGCGTCAATCGTGCGAGTGTGCAAAACCACTTGAAGAACGAATAAATGTCTGTCATCGAAAAATGATGATAGGATGTGCTGTTGTATCCATCTCGACGAATGCATCCAGAGTTATGGTGATGGTAAATAGTATGTATTTTTTTTACTTCCCACTTGATGCTTTCAAGCGCTAGTTTGCATGCTAAACTGCATGCGCCTCTTCATGCCTTCGGTGAGTAGAGAAGCTGTGGGAAATTTACAAGATCAAAACACGTTGTTACGTTGTTTATTTTTTTTGCTCCCGAATCAATAGCAAATGGGCTGCACTCTGCGTTTTGCATTTCAGTCCAACTGCTACTGCTGTAGAAACGACTCGGTAAATCAAAAGAATGTTCCACAGAACAATTCGTTGCAGCTTTTGCGTATTTCAAAATAGCTAACAGGGCCTTTACCAAAAATCATTTTGTAAATCGGTTTCCTGACAGGGCTTGTCTAGAGTAACACGGCAATGAGCTGTTCGCATGGTTTTCCGTACCATCTGTCTGAAAGTTTGCTATGCAGAGCTGAAAGATACAGAGCAGAATAGAGTGGTAATACAAATTGATTCCCTTGCCAGCAAGCATGTCCGGTTCTTTTATCACGCCTATCCACCGATCACGCAGCGTGTCAATCACGGCTAAGGATCAAGGACGTTTCGGGGCTTACGAAGCGAATGGCTCCTCACTGGCGTTGTCAACAGTCCCTTTTTTTGTTCCTTCCAGACGACAAACTGGTGTGAAGTTTGCTCGCCGAACCGAACGCAACAGCTCTGAAGTAGAGACAGATGGGGCCGAGGGAGTGAATTCAAAGAAGGACAAGGATTTGCCTGCCCATTCTCCCATTCTACGGTGAATTTTCAGGTTAGTTAAGATACTAGACTGGCATGGGAAGCACTACGCTAAGCAAATACTTCAACCAAAGAACATGTACCAGGGATGTATGGGATGTTTGGTTCGAAAATGGAACGAAAGGTTTTTTTTACGAGATGTTTATGCAGACAACCCTTGTAAATTTCAAACCGTTCATCACCATTCTGGAACCTTGGATACCATATTGAGGGAGGATCGATATTTTACTATTCGAAATAGTGGCGCATTTCTTGTTTCATCATAAAAGGTGCAGCTGGAGTATAAGTGGTTTAACTAGAGCATGGCTAGAAGGATTTAAGCGTCACACCAAGAGCTAGAGCAGAAGGAGCGTGACAATTGCGTAATGTTTGACGGCATAACGAAGGTTTATCCTACCGACACACATTGATAGCTAGAGCTACACCATAGTTTGTGTAAGTGAACGTTATAGAAAGGGAAAGATTGAAAGGGTGAATACCAAATGCTAATGGGCTTATCTTTCATTTGAAGTTTAACCGAGCGGTTCTTGCATGGTGATATTGGAAACCCAAGGTCTAAAAAAAAAACATCCGTCTCCAAGCCCGCTTGCACGACGAGTCGTTGTCGAAGGTCGCTTTTGAAGCGCTTCGATAAGGTCAATTTGTTTTAGGTCAATGCTTACGCTCTGCTTTCATGTTCAGGTGCATTTCTGCTCCGCCTGGTCGGCTTAATAGAAGAAACGATTGAATCGAAACCAGTTCCAGTTATAATGATTTTCTAGTTTCCGTCTGACGGTTAGCACACAGCATAGCGCCAATGACGCTCTGGCCCCGGTACGGTAGTTTGCGGTATCCAAAATAATTAAAAGTTTTTAATAAGCAAAGTTAGCTCACGACACAGGTGTCCGATTGTACAATCCCCTTTTTCCCAGCTGCCGGTGGTGGTCATCTAGGTCTGGCTTAGGTGTTGAAAAAAAAAGGTTATATTTAACTACCGGAACTGTGGCGTCGACCGAAAAAGTTGACGTGAAAAGAGCTTAGTGCAAGTGAAGAAGATTAGAAAAAGTTTAACTACAGCTAGCGGGATCGTCATGTGATGTTGATAGTTATGTAGGTGAGGATGCAGCTTAATTGTATGCTTTTTAATGCTTTTGATTTTTCTCATGGAAGATAGAGTAATGTGTGTTGACATAGTATTCGAGTTTTTTTTTAAATTATCACCTCTTAGTGAATGTCATCAGAACTCTTTCTTTCTCTGATTGTTATTTATTCAACCAAGCTGCTATGCCAAAAGATATGTTGTGTTTTTTCTTCCGATCAAATTTAGCAAAGGTATTGTAATTTTACAAACAATTTCTTCTGACATCTAGAGCTACACCATTGTTCATGCTATCGGTACATTTAATTTATTCCGCTTCTTAACTCATTCCAACAGTGCGCGCTCATGCGAGCTCTCGTGCAGCAAGGCACACACCGCTAATCATACACGTTCATGAATTTTAAAGTACTTTACATTGTTCTTTGGCCTCCTTGCGGCAGAGAGCTGATAATGTGGTTGTTAATGTATGCCGTTTAAAGATTATCACCATTTCTCTTAATCTGACTGTTATGTTGGCATTTTGTCACGGCCCATATCTGCGTTTGGTGATGCTTAGATCATGCTCACCCACACCCCGGATATTGGTCCCTTTTCTCCCTCGTCCCCCATTGTCTCGGGGCGTGAATGATATTGAAGAAATAAAGGAACTAAACAAAGAAAGCAACCAAAAGAAGGCACACGCTCAATTCATGAACGAACCTGCGAAACAAAATTCAGCCTTCTGAAAATTGTTCACTTTTTTTTTCTTTTCTTGTCTCCGATGGGTGTTTTTGTTTCGGCGAAATGACGGAAGCACCTGGAGGGAGTTCCGTGCAACGGCAGGGTTTTGTTGGCTCATTTTTTCGTGTTGCGACTACATGGCAACACTTTTTAGAATAATCTGTTGTGCTGTGTGGGTTTGATGTTGCTTACCGCTTTCCCGGTAGCGCTGAAAATGTTGGCAAACATTATAAATTTTAATCATGCTTCAGTTCAGTACGCAAAACGCAAAGCAAAAACCTACGCAGGCGGAGGCTGGCAGATTAAACTGTCCTCATAATATTGCTTGAAGCTCTGGCAACAGATGAATTCATTTGGCGCGCTTGTGTCAGTGATCATTTAAGCGTGGTGATGAGACGAAGTGGCTTGGGTCGAGATTTTGGCGTGGCTTTGCATGGAACCTCACGTGAAGGCTTTAGCTCAAGAATGCAAAAAAAGCACGCGTTTTCCTATGAGAATTTATGACTTAAATTGCACGCAATCACCGCTTCGAACTGGCTCTGTTTAAAGAGCAATGTTTAAAGAAATTTACCCCCTGGAGATTTTTTCGCAAAGCTTTCCCGCTTAAGTGGTACACATCGGCTGAGTGGCTTTGTTCGTTTTAGGCAAAAAAAGCTGCCCTCATATGTAAGAAATATGCCGGAATTTGTGGGAGTTTGTACAGCGCTAAGCTAGTATCAAATTGAGATAAAACTCAAGCAGAAGAACAAACTCCGAAGCATACGGCTAGAAAGTCGTCTGTTTTCCCTGCGTTGTGAGGCTGAAAGTATGTACCGGCTGTCCTTGGAAACAAATTCTTTTGCTTGTCTTTTCGCTTCCCCGCCCCCACATGGCATAATGCTTGCCTACCCTAAGGCCACGTGGGTTTGAGAAAATTCGTCAACGTAGTTCGACTGTGGCTCGGGCTGGGTCGACTTGTGCTTTCCGATGTTCCTTTTTTGGTGGCTGCTCGTTCGGTTTGGTCTTTTGTTTCCGCTCAGACGAATTTTTCCCTTCATTTTCACCAAGAAAAGAAATTGAATTTTATTCGTTCGTCTTCGGTCGGAACCGTACATAAGTTTTGGTGGTGTTGGATTGCGGTCCGTATGCATGATGGGAAGCAGTACTGCCGAAAATCGTTGGCAGGAAGAGAAGCTTTAACGCACCCAGCAGCCCAACCCGAGCACACTTGGCAAATGGAATAATATTGGCGTTCGGTGCCAGCGGGCACGGAAATCAACCGCTTGGCAACTGTCGGCTGATCTGCCCATAGATGAGTGTGGAAGGGTGAGAAAATGGCGGCTCGTTTTTCACTGATGTTGCTCTGCGTGCTGTCATGCAGCCAACATAGGGATGGTTTATTTTCACTGAATTGCTTCGCACAATATGGGCCACCGGACGGAGCTTTGCAGAAGAAATGATTTGAGAAAGAGGTTTCGCTCTCAGTCGCTGCTGTCTGTTCGGATCATAAATTCATCAGCGGCAAATGGAGCACAATACGTTTCATTTCAACTTGCTATCGTGAACCCGTCGAAAGCAGTTAATGCATGATTGGGAAGGTAGAGTGAAATAGGCAAAGGTTGTGACATTAATTGTTGGCTTTTGGTCGTGTTTTTACGGTTGACTTGTGTTATTCTCGAACAAAACAAGAAACAAATGTATGTATTATTAAACTCGAAACTATTTCAAGAAAGGCAAAAAAATTTTACACGAATAAAAAAACATCTTGTTTTAGCTAAAATTGTTCTTTCTTATCAATAGAACGGAGAGGAAGTTTTCTTTTAGCGATGTATTTAAGAAACATGAAAATGAAATATTTGGTGAATGTTTGAGAAACTAGTAAATCAAAGACAAACGGCATTAAAAATACAACAAAATATGTTTTCGAATAAAGAAATAACACAAATAAGTAGACTTTTGATATACACGAGGCTATCAAGATCTTGCTATGAAAGTAGAAAATACATATGCGCCATTTTGAATGTAAAAGTAAATTTCACTAAATAAAAAAACAAATAAAACTCGTACACGATGTTGAAAAGTGTTTTTTAATATGTGATTTTATGTACCGTTATTATGTGGTGTTTATCGAAGTTAATGTCTTCACGAGGAGGTCATCTATCACAATCAGTCATATCAATTGAAATCGGAAAGAAAGCAGGCTGGTCGTGCTCGAGCAAACGATGATGGACCGCCAATTCCTCCTCCTTTAATCGATCCACCGTAACTTCCAGCAGATGGCGAACTACATTGCAATCTGAAATCTGCTCTCTTGAGCCCCGTGGCCTTATGAGGAGCGTAGGGAAACAAAACTGACGACATTTATTTATAAATGTGTTATGCTCGCGATGCCTGTGTGGCAAACGTAAATGGTTGGTGGAAAGGCGCACATTGACGAACTGTGTGTGAGAAGATAATGGATGAGAAAAAAAACCTTATTCTACCGTTCCGCCACGAAGCCTCCATGTTGAAGGCATGATTTCGTTACGCTTTCTGTCCGGGAGCATACATAAATGCTGCAGAGCACACACACACACACACTTACACGATTACGAAGTCGAGCTGCCCATAGTACGGTCGCGTAGGGGAAGATGCGAGACCGAATGATGGCAAACATATTTATCAATGTCATCATTTTTATTAAATAGATATTAATAGACGTCTCTTTCGGCTTTTGGGGACGGTTGCGAGAAATCGTTGTTTCACCCTGAGCCCTGTCGACGAGGTTTGGTTTGTTGTGGTGGTTGTTGACTTTACGATCGCTTTGCTTCCCATTTCACGGTTTCACGGCATACTCGTCTGGTTTCCCTAGCACGTTCGCATCTTTTGTGTAGAGGTTCTCTATGGTGATTGTCAATATCACGATGTTGGATCATGAGAAAAGTCGGAAACTGAGTGACGTGCGCGTGCGAATGAGAGACAGAGAGAGATCGAAAGATAGAGTAAGAGAGAAAGCGAGAGAGACCAGGCGTCTCCATCATCCATCACATTGGGATTCATAGGACGTATGATGCGGATGGCGTGCCATTCTGAAGCGGGAAAAGCAGCCATTGCACAATATAATGTGACCAGACGTTGTCACAATGAACCTTTCGGCATTGCACTATTGGTATGTTCATGGCCATTGGAAGGATACAAGAAGATTTGAAGCTAGTTGCTCACAATAAGCGTGACCATGGCCCAAAGTCCACCCTTGGTCTTAGTGTGCCATATACTACATGCACACATACATGCGTTCAACCGTATCACGTTCGCTATTAGTGTTCAGCCACCGTACTGACATCGCTAGGATGAGCGGCCCGAGAGACGAGCGTTAAGTGCAATGAATTAATCATCTTTTCCCAGCCAGATGTACTGTTGCCGGTCAAACGTGTGCCGTTGCCCACGTGTCGCTCGGTATGAGCCTAAATTAATCTTTCCCAAAAGCTTCTGCAAACTTCTCGCATACGGTAAGGCTGGGTGTTCTGTGGGACCCGGGCAATATGTGGGCTGTGTGGCGTGGTTGCTAAGTGCGGCTTTGCTTTCTCCTGGGAAGCGTGTCGAGCTGTGTTAGTTAATTAATAATCAAAAGGTATTTAGTGTCATTTACTAGCCCATCCGGGCCAGCGGCAGACTCTCGAGACTCTAATGAGTGTCTGTCTAATGACCGTTGAGATGTGTGGTTTAAATTGTACGGAACACGGTACAGAATATTCAGTTGCCGAAATTGCGGCTGCCTCTTTAAAGTGATTCAGCGTCTTTGTTCAGCAAGCTGCTTGTGTTATCTACGGCATGTTTTGCAAATGTAAGCCACAAAGTGTGAGTTTTTACAATGCACCAAAATGGTACCAAAATGTATGCGCTCATTTAAATTGAAATTTCGTTGGGATACTCAATAGATGTTATGTCTTAAAATTTATATTGTAGGACTTTACACACTTCAATACTTCCGAAAAATAAAGTTACTTCACCAAAAGAAACCCACATTAAATGGATTGGGTCAGGGATTGAAAACAATCAGATTTGAGCTCAAGAAAGCGAGTAGCATCGGGGGCGAATATTCGTTAGCTTTGAGTTTACCAACATTTAACATTAAAATTTTTAGTCTTACAGACGATAAGCTTGATGTTATTGGTTCTGCAGAAAATCATATATTTATATTTATTATTTGCTCTTCCCCCCAAAACATTTCTCACGAATTAAAATACCCAATTTTATTGCCTCTTGTTGCGTAGGTTGCTTAACCGAGGGTGTCGTAAAGCAATACAGTTGCAATATTTTTATTTAACGGTGTAACATGATGGCAGAGCAACGACATGGGAAACAGAACACGTTTATTACTCTCCTTCCTAAAAAAAGCCTCGAGACCAGAGCTGTGCCTGAAAGTGATTGCAATT
>VTWG01005182.1:0-26597 GCA_008817895.1 Anopheles fontenillei
TTATTAAGAACATCTTAAAGAAAAAAAAAATTACAAAACACAACGTAGGGTTCCGTACCAAACAATGACTTTTTCTGACTGTGAACAGTGCTGCCAAATGTTACTGTTGCAGTCACCAGCACTCATGACTGACCAATCACATGCTTGGTGACAATTTATTTAGTACCCAGTATTTTATTTAGCAGCATCACTCACTTGGTCACGACATTTTGTGTCGATGATAATCACGACATTCTTGGGATATCCTTGGCGTGTCGTCCCAAACAGCAAAATAAGCATGCTTTCTCGCTCTGTCTGCTTTGATGGTCTGTAGGGTCAAGCAGAGCGAGAAACCATGCTCATTTTGAGGATTGGGACCACTCGCCACACCGCATATATTCCGTGACTATTGTGATGATCACCGACAGAAAATGTCGCCACCAAGTGACTGACCAAGAGGTTGGTTGCACACAATATCACCAAGCATGTGATAGTGGAACCAAATATTTGATTCTCACCTCTGATCATCACAGTAGAGTTCGTAACGCTCACATTATTTTGTTTTCTATCTGAATTTGGCAAGACTATGTATTTTGCAGAACTGATCACAGTAAAAAAAGGTCATGTCATAGACAAACCAAGCGTTGGTCGCAAAAATGTCACGAAGCATGCATTGATCACTCCAATCATTTTGAGTATCACCTCTGATTCTCACATTTGAGTACGTGACACTGACATGGATTTTGATTCAGTCAGATTCTTTTATTCACAGACATTGACATTGACATTTTGCAGCACTGCTCATACATAAACACATAAAGTATTTTTTACACATATCATAAAATTGACCCAAGCATTGAAATTTGAATGGAAATTTTATCATTTCATGAACATGTTTATACCTCTTTCACAAATGTCAGGAAATACACTTAAACACGCTATTTATTCAACACACAAACGCAAACGCAGTCCAAGTACAGAGCAATGTTTATCGTCTTCTTCTACCAACACTGAAATATCCCACAGCAAACGAAGCACAAATATTGATTAATAAAGAGTTTACCCAGCTAGCACAACATCTCGTCGCATAGGTAAAATGAAATTGATTGAAAGGTAGCAGCACTTCATTACATTCAAGTAAATGGTAGCGCAGGAAAAATAACTAGAAATGAAAGAAAAACACGGCACTATTGAGAATGAATTCATAACAAGCGGCATGGAAGCGGAATTGTGTGGTCGGGCAGAAATAAATTAAGTAAACACATTGCCAACCGATCCGGCGCTAAAGTTGCTCCCTACACAAAGAACACACAGAGCGGTAATGGAAGAGGAAAAAAAAGAAGCATTTTCACCACTCGCCATAAGGAAGCATAATGAACCATTCGGCTACCAAAGCGAACCTCGCGCCCTGCGGTAAGAAAATTTGCGCTGTGATCAATTTGCTTTCAAAACGGAACCCCCTCCTCATCAATGCAATCCCTTGTGCGCTTCCCTTTTTCATTGCATAATCAAATTCCGCTAGTGCGAGCGCAAACTGCACGATGCCATTTTTCCATCTGCATCCGGTTTATTAATAATCGAATGGAAATGGGAAAGATATACCCGGACCGGCGAGGTGGTGTAACAATCCTTTTTTTCTGTATTCCATTTCCATTCCACTTGCAACTCGCGAAGCCACGTGCCCGCAGGCACCAAAACCGATCTGGTACCATTGTGCATTTTATCTGTTTCCAATTCCGGTTTATTTTACGCTTCTGGCCTTCTTTCCAGTGAAATCATTCGTATTGTTACGTCTGTCAGCAGTGGCGGCGAGTAGCTGATGCTTTTCTCCCTGCGGGCATAGCAGTTGTATGGAGGCGGTAGTACAAATGGTGTGTGTGAGCGAGAGAGAGGGAGAGAAAAACACCCACACTTTGAATGGTAGGAAAATTGGAAAATATATCCCTGGCTTCGTTAATTAAAATAACGAACGCGCAATTTCCCGTTCGAACCAATGCAAATGGAATTTATCAGAACATATTAATTGGTGGGCGTTGTGGGAGGCGGAGGGGGGGGGGGCAAATATTTAAATGTGTTCTTCTTTCTTTCCAACCGTGATGCAAAAGATTCTAGGAACATTTTATTTTAATTTAAATAAAACAAAGTTTTAATGAATGACAAATTGCTGGAATGACGAACAAGATTGAGGGTTTTTTTTAAAGTTTAAAGTTTAATATAAACATTAAGATTAAAAGTTAATAGTCCAATAAAGCAAACGTGCAAAAAAAAACATTAAACTCATTGATTAAAAACACTAACACGGAACAAAAAGGCTGAAAAATAACTCTAAAACTATCATAAACTTATCAAAGTGGTTGACGGTCAACGAGAAAAAAGAAATTTCCAATAATTGTAATAAAAAAGTATTATGATCGAAAAAAACTACAATCGACAACTAAATAAAATAAAATAGTAATCGTGAATGTGCAACCTTACAATACAGCTGCACTGTTCACAGCGCTATGGTTTCTTTGCTGCGGGAGTTTTTCTCTACCCACACTTCCTTTACCCAGCGGCAAGCGATGGTCGATTTCCAATTCTCAATTTCACGTTTTTCTGCAACTATAGCAACGAGCAAATAGAAACGGTTCAAACTGAAAAACCTGATGGGGAAAGCGAACCGTAAGAATAATAACAAAAAAACATTGTACACCAAATGTGGAAGGAGGAAGGGGAAAAAAGCTGATTCCACTAACGTGCTATAGATGATTTTTCAGTTCAAAAATATAAAATGGCACTTCAATATGCTTCTGGACGGTGTTGTAAAGCCGGGAATCACCAAGCAGTGCAGATTTCCTGTCCAATATCGATAAAATTTGCAAAATTTCGTTCATTTTTTTTTACTTTACTTCAACAAGAACCAGAAAAAGATTCATTTTCTATAAAGCAATTCGCTCGACCGGATTGAGAGAACAAAAAATGACCCAAGAATTTCAGCTGCAGGCTCCGGAAATTAACTACTCGTGTCTCGTGCTGCTCTCCGTGCACGCCCCAAAAGGCACCCTATCCAATCTCTTCCCAGTAAAACCTTCTGCATCTTTCGCTTTGTTTACTGCTCACACGGGGCAGATGGGTGTTGGTTGGCAGCAGATTCTTAATTGAAACTGAATCGAACTGCGGGTAGAAGATAAACAAATAACAAACGCTCATACACACACGCAAACACTCGCTCATACACACACACAAATAGACAAGGCATTTATCTCGCTGGCAAGGCTGTACGTAGATGGAGAGACTGTGAGATGATCTTCAAACGAAGCAGTACCAGTATAAACTGTTAATTCAACCTCGATCGTATCAGGGAGCATGCAAAACCACTGCGACTGCTGCTGCTGCTGCTGCTGTGCAGGCCATTTCTATCGACCGCGTTTGTTAACGATTATTGAGACCGATTTGGTTCTGTGCCTTAAACACACATATATACACATAAAATTTGGTATGGGGTGTCTGGCCATGTGGCTGCCCGGGTGATTGCTCCGTTGCATCACAGTAGATTAAGAAGCAATTTTTATCACTCATAAACATTCACCCGGTAAGAAAAATGAAGCTGTTAAAAGACACATACACACACACAGACGCACACATATTTGTGCCTCATCTGGTTTCGTATATGGAGGGAGTTTGAAACGCGTTTGATCTACTTAATGGACACAAAAAAAACCCGATTTACTTCGTTCCCGTTCTTCCAACAACCGAAAAAAAAACATTTCAAATAAAAACTGACCCACTGGCAAAGTACTGTAGCGAAAAACACCTACACACCGTACAACCTAATCACTTTGATCAACCTTTTCAAGCGAAGCGAGATTGCAATAAGGGGAAGGGATGACAGACCGAACTCCCTCTTGCTCGCTTGCTGCTATCTGCCGCAGTGTTACGGGAAGGAAGCGCAAGGAAAAAGGTCGTTTGCTGGATGACGCTTGGGTAAATAAACAGACAGCATGCGGCCAATTTCATTTCCGTGTTTTCGGAGATGCTTCTGCATGAGTTGAGTGAATGTGTAATTTTTTGTTTGTGTTCTTCCCTGGAGCAGCATCCGATAAGAAAACTACGCGCATGGTGTTATATGTACCATCTTCAACGTTCGTTATCAGATGTTATCGACCATCCCTAGCATCATCCGCCCGCAAACCATTCAGTAGAGCAGACAGCCAAGAGTTTCATTTCAGCAAAACACTTCCTTGAGGTACCTATACTTTTGAAGGTACTGTTACGGAAAGGCACTCTCCATCACTCCTCGGATGTCATCATCGCCTAACAGGTTCGTCCTCGGGTTTCGCTGCCAATGATGAAACATTGTGGAACTCTGGAACTCTCACTCCCAACGCCCCAATATATACGCCTGTGTAGGATCCTGTAAATCCTGTGCAGAAAATTAATTAGTTAACGTAGTATTGACCGGTTGCTGGCCGCTGGACATATAAGCCGGGCAGAATCCGGACTTCAACTTCCCCATACAAACATGGGTAATTGATTTTGTGCACACAGCCGAAGTATAGGACGCCCTCGGGCGTCCAGTAAGTCTAGTGTGTCTAACGATTTCGGTGCTGCCTGGTCCGGTATGTAATTGGAGAAAACTTCTTGCTCTCGAATCGAACGAGCGCGCTCATGTGTGTGTGTGTGTGTGTGTGTGTGTGTGCCTCTTACAAGATACGCAAACTTTGCCAGCTAATCCATTTGACTTTGGCATTGGGTTTAGTACATTCGACCACCAAAAACTGGCATGGCGTGGCAAACTTCCTTCCGCTGCCAGGGTAAGCTGCATCATCGCATCGATCGCCACAGATAGATTAGATTAACCTTCAATCTCGGCTATCTAGCCCGGCGGTGTACATTCCGTTTCGTTCTCGCACTCTCCTGGGGTGCAAACGCAAACAGGAGTTTGTGTTCATGCTCACCCAATGTCAGGCTCCGTACTTTTAATTCTATCAACGCAAACCATGGAGCTCCCATTGCTCTCGTTCACTATCTTCCTGTTGCCCACTCACTCCTCCCCAAAACCAATCGATCCCCAATGACAGGCACCAGTGGGAAGGGGAACACATTCTTCCGCTAGCCCTCTGCGGGGCTACCAACCCTACCAAAGTCCAAACAAGATAAACATTTCGTGAAACCAATTACTTCTGCTGCCTCTGGTACGTTTGCGCCACCGTCAACGGCCATCGTCGCCGTATTGCTTGCGGTTCGTTAGGTTCAACTTGAAAATTAAATAAAACGCTAAGCTGCTGCTGCTGCTGCTGCGGCGGTGGCGTCGACTCCAAGAGTGCCTGAAAGCCTGCGCCCCATTCTTACACCGAGTGGAGCACTGTTTTCGCTAGAGAATCCTTCACCGCCAGCCCTAGAGCGGTACGTAAAGTTAATTAATGATCTAATTGAAAAAGACTACTTGTCGAACGCATCGGAGACTCGTGTCTCGTGTCGAGTTTTTCGGCAGGAGGATGGTAGCGTGAATCTCTGCAGGGCACTCTAGGCGATTGAGGAGGACAGGGTGACGCAGGGTGAGATGAGTAAAAGATGTGTAGTCATTAAAGTTAATTAAATTTTACACGTCAAATGATTTTCCAGCACAAAAAAGGGGTCTCATTTAATCCTTTCCAGAAGGTGAGATGAGTAGGACATTAGTCACGATTTTGATATTATTTTTCTAAAGTTTGGATCAAAATATCGGTATAACATAACTTGGAATTGGATGGTTCTTCGATTTGATTTTTTTTTTGACCACTTTAACCTATCCAATACCGATGCGTTGTTGGGTAGTGTCCAGCATCCAGCGTTGTAATAAATAGCCCAACTTTTCCACACCAATAAAACGGACCAACCCACTCAACAAAATGGCCGCTGCTCGAAGGTGGCCAAAACTTTTCCCTTGTATAGCTTCCCAGATCCCAGAAAAGTGGACTTCAGGGTGCAAATTAGACCACCAACCGGTTAAAAACGGTTAGAAGAACACCGTCGATGCCTTTCAACATCTGGGGCGCTACGGGTAGTATCTGACGGGACAGAAGATCCCATAACTTCAATGTCTCAGATATTCTGAGGACTGTGTGGTTTGATTAGACCTTTGGGATACTACCACCGGTAGTAGTCCGGTGAGATATTAATGAAAAATGATGCTTCCATTATTCACCCCAGAACAAAGGCCCGTCAGGCTTCAACTTCAAAACTAAAGAAACTTGGTGGTGGTAAAAAACGCACCCAAATTGATGAAGTTTTCTTCCAATGAGGATTTAACGAGTTGCTCTACGGTCAGCTTTTTTGCTTCAAACTCCCAATAAGATTGCGCCGTTCCTTCCTCCTGCTTATATTTCCTATCCCATGGCTTACGTTCCTTATCGATCCGAAATGGTTTCAAATTTATGCCTACAGGAAATTGGCTTTTCCTTGACCACGAGCGATATATTATCGATTATTACGACCGCCGAGGGTGGTGACCGCCCGGGACCGAAGTTAGAGCCTACCTTCCGGCTTCCCGAACGCCCGGTCCCTTATCGTACCGTATCCCAGTGCAGTGCAAACTGAGAACCCTACGCGAACGGGCAGCATCCGGATGATCCCTGCGCCCAACGCCGGGGAATATCTTTCCGTGTCCGTGGTGAAATCGTCCGTAAAATCCTTATCCACCATTGTCATGGTGACGCTGGTGCCTGTGCCGAAAAACCCACAAGATGAGCAGAGCAAGATACGGGTGGGAGCAGTTGGAATTTATTTCCCCTTTGACCAGAGCTCTCAGCCACAGGGACAGGGCTTTGCCGGCTTTCGTCAACTGTCACGTGAGACCACCAGGTTCCACCCTTTCTTCCGGACGAGTCCGGGGCAAGAAAGCAATGACCCAAACAAAAAAAAAGAGCAGTAAAAGGGGTACCCAAATATCTGGACAGTTTTACTTTTACGACTCTCGGAAGTGATTGCACGTTTGGGTATCGTGCACGTGTTTCTACTGCTGCTGCTGCGCCAACCCATTATCATCCCTGCGAGACACAAAACTTCACACCACCGGTCGATCGAAGGCGACCGTAATGTCGGCAACTCTGAGAAAAGGGGTTGGAAAATGACTTGGTTTCAGAAATTTGCTACACCACCCATGATACGGTTTTACAATAAAAGTAATCCCTTTCCCTGTTTTTTCGTAGAGTGAAAGAAAATCAAACGCAGAGGGAGAAATATTTTAGGCAAAAGTTAAGGTAATTCCGAGCTCCGTAACAATGCAAGATGTGGATTAACTAACTTTAAGGAGGAATGAGGACAGGCAAGACAGGCAAGAGATCATCATAAAACATGTTTTATACGAACTCTAGAGTGATGACCATTTCAACGGAAACAGCTCACGATATAAAAAAAACACGACCCATTTGCTATCATCATCCGTTCAGTTGCTATCATTTTCCGATGGTGAGCGTTGTGGATGTGTGTGTGTTTTGATCTATTTATCGTTCCTTAAAAAATCACCCCCGAGTACCCACATGGGTGTGCTTAATATCGGAGAAGATAATCAGCAGAACGGTTGTTGTTTATTCTTCCTCCACTGCAGCGGGGTGCGTTTTATCGGTCGTTATTTTGTCGATGTACCATTGCTTTGTGTTGCTGTTGGCAAACCGCTGAGTAGGTACCTCTCATGGAAATGGCCACCAAAATCGCATCGATCACTAATAAAGTAAACTCTTGCTGGCTATGTAGTATACTTTCCTTGTTTAGTGTCCATTGAAACGCGTTCTAAACAAATGCTTTGCAGAAAGTCGTTTCAGGATAACGATACGTTTTTACAACGACTCACACCTTGGAACGGTATTACATACTACAACGCAAAAACTCAGGATAGAGGAAAAATTTATGGATGAAAATAATCAGAGCACTAACAAAAAGGATAAGATTTGCTTAGTTACAATTATTTCTTCTTCTACTATTTGACGTAACGTCCTACGCAGCCATGCTGGCCTATTACATGCTTTCTAGGGACGGTCCATTCTAGGCTTGAACCCATGACGGGCATGTTATAGAGTCGTTCGAGTTGAGGTCTGTTGGACCATTGGACCGCCCCAATAAGTTACACTAGTAATTAGTTACAATATTTAAAAGGTTATCTTTACGTGTTATGCTGTACCGAAAGAAGTTTTAAGGGAAGTCACTTTGTAATACTTTATAAATCGTTGTCTGAACACCATCGTTGTCCCAAAATTTGCCTTTATGTGATTAGTTTTTGTCTCTAGGGCATCAACTTTTGACAACGTGCCTCAATTTGTGTCTTCAATGCATCATATTTGTATTGTTAACCATTCGGCATGTTTAAAACATGTTGTTCCTTTTATGAATCTGTGTGTTTTAAATATTCAAAAGAATCACAATCGCATGAAATTATAAATCAAAGACAATTAAATATTTAAATCCTTGGTCAAACAGGTTATAAAACATATAAGTCAATCATCCTGATCAAAACTAGGATGAGTAGAACCAATCATTTTTAAAATGTCATGCCAAAATCATGCTCATTTATCTCCAAACATCAAATGATTTTTTCATCGAAATTTATGAAACAAATTCCTGATATTTTAACGAGAATTAAATACTACTTAACTTTTTGTTTCATTACACAACAACAATGTACCTTTTAAACCATTTCAATATTCTATTCTCAGTATCGATACCAGAGGGGAATCACTTGAAACACCCTTGGCTCGAAGCTACTTTCCTTTAAACGCTTGCGTTAAATTTTTCAACTCCATCAAGCCAGCCCTTTCTACCACAGTAAAATTACTTCCCTTCCTTCCCTTTCAAGCATCCGGGGAACTCTCCCAACCCTCCACTCTGCTCTGCTTCTCAGCTCCTTCTGGACAGGAGAAAGTAATCAAATAAAAGAAGATAAACGATTCTGCTCTCGGCAAAGCCCTCCTGACGTGCGCGTCGTTTTCGGTCCTCCAGGCGCGCTGAAAGGCAAATCGCACATGGGTGCCCTACGTGATCCACTTCGTGCGGGCTCGTGCTCCTTCCGCCCATTCCTCTCCCTTCACCATACACCATCCAATCCTATTACCATAAGCAGGAGCCGGCAGTCCGTCCGACCAGGCCAACCCGGTTTTCTATCCCCGGCATGAAATACTGACACGGACACGCAGAAAACCCCATGGCAAAGGCGCAATATTGGATGGAAGATAAATTAAAGATATGTAATTCGTGTGCGGGCTGAAACCGTACGCGCCATTGTTCCGTTCAGGCGGAGAGGAGATTCTCCATTCCGAATCTAGGCTCGCTCTCCACACTATTCGGGCTCCCGCCAAATCGCTTGCCAAACCTGCCTCCAGCTCTGTATGCCAGCTGAAGGTCGTCTTGCAAGGTTTCCACCGTTTTTGCCTCCAACGAGGCAGCACCCACCCATTCCCACTCATTATAACCCGCTCGTATCTCGTACCCGAAGGCCCCGAGGAAATGAGGGGAAAAGTTGCAAAAGTCGTATGCGTACTTATTCCCGGGAAAACGGTTTTGTAGTATCAACCATTAATTTGTTCAATCCTTTTAATACGACTTGTTTTCCACTTCTGCTGCCACACAGCGTGAAGGAATTTAATTTTTCCACTCTCGCGTGGTCGCTTGTTCTTTGCTTGCCATACTTGCCCTGTTTGGAGTTGGAATCCGGCTCCCCGGGCAGAATGTAAGAAGTACGGGGCAATGGTTTTTATCACGTTTATTTGTAACGGTACGAGACATAACCCTGCTGTGTCCGTATGAGGTTTCTTCGGAACGGTTTGTTTGGAGAGCATTTTAGCAATGGTTTATTTGAGGGATAAGGGAGAAAAGGAGAACAAAACCATACCAACATTACAATCGTTGTTTGTTGCATGTCTTCCATCAAGTGTTTATCCTCTGTTGGGTGTTTTTTTAACAGCAATTCAACGCCAAAAACAGGTAGCATTTAATTGCATTCTTATTTTAATGGATTTGTAAGAATAAAAAGGGAAATTGCTTCATAACAATCAACGTACAACAGAATTCTGTGCTTCTCGCCAGTTACACAGCACCGGTGTAAAGGACTGGAAAGGATGTTGTTTAAATGACTTTTTTGTCGGATTCTGTGCGTCACAAGTTAAAATGATTTAGTTGATTTTAAAGCAAGACTACGAAGCTAGCAATTATTTTAATCACTGTCATTATTGTAGCAAATCCTTTGGAATGTCAAATAAAATAAAAGCAAAGCAACAAAATCACTTTACTGTCATGTAATTGGGAAAAAATCAAGAACAACCTGCAAAACAAATGACATCAAATATTTTTTAATTAATGATATTTTGATATTGCGCAAAAACGAGAATTAAGCAAATAAAAATACAAACTAAAATAATATAAACAACAACATGCGCACAGAAAAAATATTACATTCAGGGCGTATCAAATTTTCACGCAAAATCAAAAACAAAAGCGAACAGAAAGAAAAAAAGAAACCAAATAAAAAACAAGCAAACATGACACACTAAAACACGACACAAAGACACCGCACCACGTGCGCATCACAGAAAACAAGCAAAGTTTCATTTACTTTCAATTAATTTATCGCCATCGGGGTCCTCTTATAGGAGCGCTGGTGTGCTACGGTTTTTGTCCTCGTATCTGCTCCCCCACGCATGGAAAGCAGCAGCGGCAGAGTGAAAATACACTTTCATGCAACGCTCTCTCACACACTCCCACTAACTCTTCCTCTCTCTCTCTCTCTCTCTCTCTCTATCTCTTTGTCTCCAAAAAAAGAGCAATTTGATTTTTAGCACTGGACATGGTCGCAATATTGGAACCGATGTTGCGCTTTGTACTCAACCAGGGCAAAAGTTTCCGGCCCCGCAATGCTTTTTAACGAAGCATACGGACGCGCCCGGATGCACCTTGAAAACGATGGGCACCGACCGTTCTTCCCAACAGATTGCCCGGAATTGATACACCGCCGTCCTAAAAGTGTGTCCCTCGGCGACGGTGACCATTTTCGTGGAAACGACCACTCGGGGTGAAAATTAATACACGGCACAAAACGGAAGGAAAACTGTTGGTGATCCAAAAGCAAGCAAAAACAAAACACATACCCCGCGTGCAAAGTTGTCCGCGAGATAAAGTCTTCATTAAAAAAAAAAGATCGTTCCTTCCTTCCTGGAACGTTATGTCCGTGGCATAACGGCAAAAAGGAATATAATCCTGCAAACCCCGGACCCAGGTATCCAAGAGATACACATTTTCATTAGATAGGCAAGCGGTACCGTACCGCCCTTTGAAAGTCCTTTTTTGTTTTTGTATCGTAGTGAGCCCGATCCCCAACCGCGTGACATCAGGGATAGGACACCGGTGAGTTTATATTGGACGTAGCAGCAACAAGCACAGGTAACCCTAAAGGATAGTGGCTGTAAATGAAGTACACGGAGGCTCGTAACATCACTTTCTGCTAACAGCTCGTTGCTACCGTTGCTTATGTATTAAGCAGGGAGATATCCTTCCACCACGGTTCGATGCTTTTAAAGACTGGACATACATTCTGTAGCAACGGGCAGTGTTTCTAGCTAGCCAGGAGGATGGTATCTATTTCGAGCAAGATATTGATATGCATAGATCTTCTAACGAGTTTGCTCTTGTTTGGTAATACCGGAGGATTACTAATGGCTACAGATAGAGGGAAACCCCCTCTGAAATTCATTGGAATTAGGAAATATTGGAAAACAAAGTGGTAGGAATGAATTTCAAAATATAGGAAGATATCCTAGTGGAAACTATAACATGGAAATTCAGATAAACTTTATCCTTGTTGGGTTATTTGCTACAATGCATCCCATGCGGAAGCAATCACTAACATTTTTGCATAACGAGTTTAAAAGTAAACAAAATTTAATTGAGCTTAAGCTTGGACATGTGGACATGAACAAAGTATTTGGTGACATTTTAAGTTAAACCACTTTTTAATATAAACTATTACAAGATTACACATTAAGAATTAATTAATGCCTATGTCCAATTAATTTGAGTGAAAACACATACACATTAAAACCAAAGAGGATCTATTGGACGCTTGCCCGAAAGATTTTGGAACAGAGTGGATAATTCTATGAATGTTTAATGCATTACAAAAGCAAATGACTATTCACAATTTTATTGAAAATGGTTAATTGAAAATCTGAAAAATACGTAGTAAGTTGTAGCGACTGAAGATATGTAAATACGTTTCCAGGCTTCTAAGAACTTCAGAATCACATGATGTCTATCCTAAGATTGTCAGACTCTTGAAACTAACTTGATAACAGCAAGATCTTGAATACTACACCAAGATCTGATCAAAATCTTGTTGTGATACAGTCACTAACTTGATTAAAAACTGATTATATCTCCATACAAGTTTATTACATATTCCAGGAATAAAAACTCAACCTGTATGTACCCTGAAGCTAAACATGAACTTTTTCGAAAATCATCCCAGATCTGTCAAAAAGGTCCAGAAAGACATACTAAACCCTTGATAATCATATTAAAACTTATACCAAAATCAAAAATAAGTTTCTGTTCTAGGAACTGATGCATCCTAGTCGTATACTCGATCATTTCCAAACGTCTATAAGTGATGGAGCTCTGTCTGTCGTCCTAAAAAAATGTGGTCCAATCGTCTTTCGTCACAAAGACTTATATATTAATGGTCGTAGGTCGTAGTAAATGTATCCCAACTCCAGAACTGTTCCAGAACAGATTGTTCAAACTATTCTATTGTTCACCCTGAATGAAGCTTAATATTGGATGTATTTTAAAATCATATCCTTTCCTAGTACACATCACTGATATATTGAACTCAAACTAATACTTTGCTAACAAGCAAATGCTCCCATCCTCCAGTTTAGATCCAATTTCGGTTAATTTCCAACACTCCCAACTAATTGTACGCCTACATGTGTATGTTGCTAGCGAACAGGGAACAAAATTACTCCACGCCTAAACGGAACCATCCCGGAAACGCACGGGACAACACATTCCGACGCCTGTCTTAGGGAAGATAATCGAAACACAGCGGCACAAGAGCCGGCGGCCGGGGGTTTCCGGGGCATTTTTAAATCGATTAAATTTACATATGCTAAACCCCTGTCTTTCCTTCTGCATGTGAGCAGTGGCAAGAAAAGACTGTAGAAAAATCGCACCGAAAAAGGGGTACGCTCACACAAATGCCGGCAACCGATAACGTGAAATCCTTCCACGCTTCATGCCAGGCTTGTTTAGCTAGCAGTGAGGCATTAATGTTTCACCAGTTTCAGGCATGCAAATTGCGGCAAACCTTCCCACCCAACCTTCCCATCCCGCCGGACTAACGTGTTAATTTTATTCCCATTCCCGCAGCTTCGAAGCTTTTTAACGAGAAGTGTTACATTTAGATTAAAACAAGGTGGAACACATTGAAACCCTTTTTTCTCGAGAAAAAAATGATAATAACAAGGATACAGCAAATCCACCTGTTTAACCAGGCCCCAGGCCCGTTTTACAAATTCATATCCAAATTCCAATTTGCCTTCACGCGGCAGTAAGGCAGGGCATTTCGAGGGCACACACGGGTGTGTCATTTTCCACATCATTACACATTTATTGCTGTAAGTTTAATCGAATGAAAATCCCTGTTCAATGGAGCACACACACACACGGAGAGAAGCAACGTTATCACGTACGAGGAGTTAAAAATTTACCTCTTCCGAAAGTGGTTTTAAAGTTTGAGAAAAGAATTGCTCATAAAACTCAGACATTCCTTGTGAACGCAGGCACATGTGTGTACTAACCCACAGTGTTTTTTTTTTTTGCATGCGCCACATATAAAAACGCACTTCCACTCGACTATACGACCGATAAACACTGGCCAAAACGGCTTCATCGTGCCCGGTGTCAAATAAAATCACGCCCATCACAAGGTTGAAAGATTATCAGCATACGTACACTGGTGTGTGAGCGTACAGCGTATACTTTATTTTACTTTTATTATCCCCTCGCAACAGACCTTCTGCGGAAGGTTTTTCTGTGCGAGAGCCACATAAAGTTCTCGGTTGAAAAATCGGACATCTTTTACAAATCATCAAAAAACGAAACGCAAGAGTGTCCCTGGAAACGGAAAAGAAGCGACAGGAGAAAGTAAATCTTCACTCAACAACAACAACAACAAAAACCCACATCACCCTCACAAGCTGCTGCGAGAGCGTACTTGCATCGGTTGCTTGCCATTTTTCCCCGAAACACTTTGCCCATACGAACTCCGCGGGCGGCCGGGCATCATCGTCGAGAAAACCGGCTCCAAATAGAACAAGGAAGTATCCCGACCCAACCCGGCGTCAAGCACCGGAGCAGTCAATCTTCAGTTAACTCGTCGAATGCACCACATCGCCGATCGTACCGAAAGTGTGTAGAGTGCTGAAGATTGCTGGAGCATAAAAACTTTATATGCCATCCAGCCGCACATACACATCCTGGGGCAAGGGGGCATGCGAAATGTTGAAGATTCGTTCGCTCCGTGCAGGCAGCAGCTACAATGAACTAAACTTTCCCTTTTTTTCCTTACATTCGACCTCCCCTTTGCTCTCTCTCTCTCTCTCTCTCTCTCTCTCTCTCTCTCTCTCTCTCTCTCTCTGTGTATGAACTCTTTATAGCGAAAGCTATGAAACTTCTGATAAGTCCATTCCTGGGGTTCGTTCCGGTTTCGGGGAAAAAGTTGTGCATTTTGGTAACGTGACGGTACCGGGTTAGCTTGAAATGGAAAAGAATGGCGAGTGAAAAAGAAAGAACAGAGTTTTATGGTGGAATCAGATTTCTTTTCAAAATTATTACTACCAGGGCAATTTCTTTCTTTTTTTCATTCTTGCACGGTGCAATGTGGCTGTGTTTCCATACTGTTAGATCATCTGTTTCTGCCTGATGAGCAGGGAGTTGTGGATCGACTAGAATGCAAATAATGTTGGCTGACTGGACCAGATTGTAATCGGTGGGACAGAAAGATTTTATTTGATGTCAATAATTTCAATTAGCTACAGTCACACAGTTGCATTATCACATGGGAAAGAAAAAATAGGCAAAATTAGAGCCTAAAGTTATGCCATAAAGAGATATTGAAACAATATTATTAATCAATAAAAGTAATTTGTACGAGACGTATTTAGTAAATGAGATGTATTTAAAAGACTTTTGCTACAACATATTTAATAAAAACTATAAAAATAAAAATAAATTATACAAATAGTGAATAATTACAAAAAAAAACTAGGAGACAACGAAAGAAAATAAATAATAATGAACAAATGATGTGAAAGAAAAGAAGAGCAGCATTTTGAATGGCAAACTAGATGCAAAATTTGGTAACTGTAGAGAATACAACAAGATAATTTAAATAATAAATCTTTCATGATGACAAAAGGACTAATGCAAAACACAAATTAACGTAGAAAATAACTGAGGTAAGAACAAAAAGAAGAAAAGGACCAAAGGAAATGATTAAGGAAACAAGGATATAAGAATAACCTCAGAGCAACTAAAACTAAAAAACAAAAAAGGGTACGATATTGAAAGCTAAAGAAGATAAAATGAAGTTCAAAGATAAATAAGACCTGGATCATATCAATTAACAGTAACAAGCACAATTCTTAAACCATTATCTATAGAAACATGGAAACAAATTAAACATAACATGACAAGAATAACATCTTCTAAAACACACAACAACCTTAAACAATCTGCGGCAGTTGTAACCTCACTGTCGCCCTCTGTAACCAAATCCTTGAGTTTAGATAGACTTTTTCAAGCTTCCCGCGCCCGTCTCGAAGCAATTCCCGTCTATATCTTTCCAGACTATAGCCCGCATGAAACTCTCAACCAAATATCCCTTCTTCTCGATTCCAGGAAAACCTTTTTTACCTATTTGTATATGTGTGGATGTATGCGTTATAGGTGTGCTTAAATGTGCTTTCCAATGGTTCCATAATTTAGCCACTGAAGTATGTAAAAACGAGATAAACTTCTTCCACACATACGACGGACTCTGACAGGCAATCACATGGTGGAGGTGGAGGACGCAAGCCATTCTTGGCAAAGATTGTAGACTTCACTGGAACGTGCACCGGTTGGCCTGCCAGCCAGAAGCACCCGCACCAAGCCCACCAGTTTGTATGTGTGTGTGTGGACCGGCCATGTGAAACGCCAACTCCACGCCCAACCAGTGCGATAGATGATCCCACGTCGGCACGCAGGATTAAACCACCTTTATGCCAGTGAAGCCCCCAAAGCTCGGGCTGTGAAAAGTGAAAGAAAGGCTCGCCCGCTCACACCGCACTCACTATCTGGAAAGACGGGAAGGGAAGGGTGGCGCCACGCGCGCTATCGCGCTTACACAGTTGGATACTTCCTTGATGTAAATGTAAATCAGCCACCATTACCCGTTTACGAGCGTTTAAGATTTTATGGCACTGGAAATTTATGTCCTTCTTCGCCCTTTAACACACACACACACACGGCTCACAGTGACATCCTGCTCCTGGCGTGCAGGAAGGATTATGCGTTCCGTTCCGTTCGCCGCTCCTCGCAATGTGGGCCAATATCGTCCTCCCGCGTGTGCCAAACGGGCCTGTGCTCATTCGTTCGCTTTCCAACAAACCAAAAAAAAAAAGGGTAAAATGGATGGCCCGGCCATGGATTTTCATTTCCGGATTGACCCTTCTGCAACCTTCCACCCTTTTTCTCAGGGGTTTGTGGCTTCCGGTAGTAAGGCAAAAGCCTTACCGAACGACAAACTGGGCAGCACTGGGGGAAAAGGACAAAAAAAGAGAGAGAGAAAGAGATTGGCAGGATGAAAAAAGGGTCCAAAACAAGGCGAATAAAAATCGCACACGCTTACGCCGCACGCATTTGAATGTAATTGAGATTTGTGCGCTTCCGGTACGGTTGGATGGATTTTACAGTCACCACACTGGAGTGTGTCTCTGTGTGTTTGTGTGTGTGTGTGTGTGTGTAAAGGACCTTTTACAACTCTTTTTGGTCGTAGGCTTTCGCTGGTTTGTTTTCCCCTTTCGCTGTAACTAACTGGGGATGGAAAACCCCCACCGATCCGGTACCGTTTTATATCGTTTCCGGACGTTTTGGTGCAAAAGTGCAAGCAACAGGGCGGACGACAGACACACACACACACAAATCGAAGTACTAGTGGCAAGCTCGAAGGGCTTAGGCTTTATGGTGGGATTTCCAGCCCCCATTGGTTAGTGGCAGAAGCAATCAATGGGTGCTTAAGCCGTTCGCTTTGTAGGACCGCACCCAGACACATCTGAGGCCCGGTATCTCGAAACATGCAATACATCTGTATGTATTTTCCAACTGTTTTTTTCTAGGGTGACAGAAATTAGCATAGATTTGCCATCAGTGTGGTGGAAAGTTTGCTGGCGCGATTAAGTTCCCCATCCCGCTATTCGGTGCAGAGGCAAAGCAAAGGGTTCGTTTTAAAATGTCCGCCCGTCGGCGTTAGCGAGAAGTTCATTAAATCGTGCCTTTGCCGCAGTTAAATGTGATGGATGAGCATTTAACCGGGAGTGCGCGGACCGGGGAAGTAAGTAATGGATTTAAAGGCAGTTTAGAAAATCCGTCTCCCGAGAAGCGTTTGCTTTCACGTGTTTAAAATCAACCGTAAAAACAGTTGCTAAGAGTTAATTTAATCAAAAAGGTAAATAAAAACGGTTTAAATATTTAAACAGTTCCGGAACTGTCACCGCTTACAGCTTCGAGTGTTTAAGTACCTCCTATAAACGGTCTTAGTGTATCCTTAATACCTCAGCTAATGTCACTCAGCGAAGGTAGGGAAGTATTCCCGTGCTGCCGTCTATACTTTCTATTGATTGCCTCTACACACACACACACACAGCAAAAGGAAAAAGAGTGTCCTCGTCTTCGTCCCGTCAATATTTACACATCTCTCGAGGGTTCCATAAAAAATTATCCCATTATCACACTTAAAAACCTCTGTCCCGTGCAAGAGTCCCGAGGCACGAGTGTGCCGTCCTAGATGAGTGGCCTCAGTGGCAGAAGATTAGACGACGCTGTTACCACTTCATTAGATGGGCCAGGGAGAGAGATACACAGGCACACAGGCAGTGGGGAAAACGCTCTTCAGAAAAGCGATTCTTCACAATTGCTGCTTCCACGTCGCAGCTGCCTCTCCGATTGCTGCACAATTGCCATTACCATCACCCCAGACGTACGCACTTATGATCTGCTCACTCTCCCTTCCCCAATTGCGCAGGTTTTTCGCGAGCGCTTCGCTTTCACTTTTAATTAAGTTAATGGTACTAATGAAATTAAATTTAATTAATCGTCCTTTTCGCTCCCGGACGCGTTTCACAGGATGCAGTTTCGCCGACGCAGGGCGACAGCGACTGAGATGATGATGATGGGTAGTAGTAGTTGACAATGGAACAACCAGCAAGGAAGATAGCAGCCTGCACGAGCCGTAGGACATAAATTATGTCTTTCTGTTGCCGAACGCCTCGTTCCGGAATGGTTCTCTTCTTCAATCGCTTTAACGATCACCCACGTTAGTGAATTGCAATAAAATCAATCAAACGTTCCTCAAGTGAAGGTGGCCGTTTTTTCCTTTAGGAAAATCCACAGCTAGAGAGAGAGAGAGAGAGAGAGAGTTAGATAAAGAGGAGGAATGACATTTGTTACGGGTCGGTTAAGCTCTCTCGGGTAGGTAGGGAAAGTGCTTCCCGATAGAATTGATTGCACATCGTGCAATCGATCCATCCAACCAACGATCCCATTGATTGCTTCTCGGCAGCGGGGGTTTTGCTCGGCTTGAATTATACGCTACTTCCTATACGCTATTTTCCGGGAAAATATGCGCCCCTGAAACTCCTACGGTACGGGATATCGAACAGCGAATAAAGGCGTCCCCCACCCAAGCTTTCTTCATCTAACCAAGATCGATCGACTGGCTTTAATTAACTGCCGCGCTCGGTGGTAAGGATATGCGTTTCTTTCTGCTTACCCGACAGCCGATGTGTCATTTCACGTTAATGACACTTTCAGCGTGTCACTTTGGGGAAAGCGTCCGCTCGGTGTGGCTCGGAAACGGCTCTCCCCCAGAGTGCCACTTCCCGGAAGATGGCTAGGGTCGAGCGAAATCATCTCCGCTCAATTCGATGCTCCGCTAGGTATTCCAGGAAGTGTTCTATTTTTGATCGAATTTCCAGGTGAAGCTGAAATGAATTTACGATCCCGATTACGATTGAACGCATGTGTGTGGTACGTGCGAGGTCTTCAAGCTGCGTGGAAATGGGTTGCAGTAATTCGCCTGCCTAAGCAGTCAGATCGCAGAATGTGGTGCCTAGAAATTGGTCTTCTGCGTCAGCGAATGATTAATATGCTCCCTTTTGACTAGGAAGCAATCTACCAAATTACGCTCAAATCTTTCCAAGAACTCAAAACCCATTTTTTCACGTTTCATTCGTGTTTTTTTTCTCAGTAAAAGAGTAGAAAAGTTGAGGGAAAAGCAAACTCCTGAAGTGTGGTTGAGCATCAGAACCAAAACCTTCCAGAAATTGAAGAACCTAGTTCCACACTTTTTTGCACACTTTCCATCACTTTCTTCATCTTCTTCCTAGTAGCTCTTCTTGGTCCTGTTTCGCACAAACCCTTAAGCCTTCAAGAGTACGAGGAAATCGATCTCAAGCACTGCGGTATGGTCAGTTCCATCATCTGCTGGGAGGAAAGAAAATCCCCGGCCCGAGGAAAACCCATCGACCCAAAAACTCACCCATCAGGGCACACGAACACTACTAGATGGATAATAAATGGGAAGCAAATCTGAATCACCTTCTCACTTCCCTCCGCTTTGAGCATTGAGCACAATTCTTGGGGGGAAAAAATCGATTCCCTTCCCTCGGAATGGTAGCGTCGTTTCCTGGAAGGGACTCGATGACCTGTGTGTTTAATATACAGTCACAATGCAACTCCACACAGGGCTGGTCGAAATGATGGTCAGGAAATGGACAGAAATATCCTGCCCAGCGTCAATCAGCTATCCTGCGGTGTGATGGAGATCCTGATGCTGCCGATGTGTCCGCGTCGCATTCGTAGCAACGAAACTTCCTCCCTCCGTGCTGTGGTGGTGCGTACGGCAGCGGGTGTGTATGTGTGCGCCTAAATCGAGAGGGTGAAGTTGTTATTGCGTATCAGGCCGACAGGCCTACGAGCTGGGGTGGAAAAGCAAATGGAAAGCGATGGAAATGAAATGATGTAACCCGCGCACAAATCGATGGAGGGTGCCACAGGATACAGCATAGAGGCAGGCGCAAACATTTTGAAGCGCATATTCCGATCCCAACAAACGCATGCGGCGAGTTTGCTGCTCTTAAAGTATTATTCAGAACTCGTAGTAACTCCGGAAATGCTTTCCCAGACTGCAAAAATAGAAACGACTTTTTCTATCCAGAACATTCCAGCCATGCTTGATATCGGCTACAGCTCAGTTGGATGCTATTTCGGTGAAAATTGTGAGTTTTCGTCGGAGCCTTGTTAGTCAAGTTTTCCGAAAACCCTTCGGAAACCAATTTCCATGCATAATTTATCCTTCCGACCGAGTGCACTTTTGAGCCGCCCTTTGCTTACCTCGTCCAGTGATACCATGCAAACACGAAAAGAGGTATAATGGTATGGTGCATTCTTCGAACTTGGCTGGATCTTGTATGCCCCTTGGAGTACGCTCGACTACCAAGAATTCATTGTACATGATATTCAATGTAACGTTAAACACAATTTTCAAACAACAATGTGTGTCTGAGCAGGCTCTACCGAGAGTAGAGAGAAACAATACCAATGCCCAGTACTGGCCTGAAGAGTATTCAACTCCAACTCCAAACTTTTGATGAGACCTGTCCCAGATTGCAAGGTTTCCGGTGGGTGTTGCTTTGTCCTGGACTATGGTTCAAATCCTGGGGCGTAAATGCAAAACACACGACGCAATTGATTCTGCTCTCCTATCTCTCTTCCCTAGAGATGACTTCGAGGGGGATGAGTGAGCGTTAGGTTGCCGGTACAAAGCACCGCTAGTTCAAGATGTGTACGCTAGCGAGGGTGAACCACTACGGGAACCGGATCCCAAATGTTACGCACACTCCCAAACGCACCAACTGCTCACCAATACAAGCGAAAGACGGGCAGAGCAACAGGATACAGGATTTAGCCCTGCCGCAGTGGGGGAAGCATGGTGCTGCCAGATATCCCTTTTTTACGAACCTCCATATCCCATGCCAACTCCGGCCAAAAGCCGGGAGTGATAGAGGAAAAACCTACACACCGCGTGCGAGAGGTGCGTTTTATGCGTTGCGCGTTCCTTCAGGACCGAGGGAGCGTACAACACAATAGCGCCGAATTGCCGAAATCGCTCAAGAACACTCACGCACACAGCCATACACTCCGTAACTGCCAGCCACTCCCCGTTTGTCCCCTTGACGAAAGCAGTGACGAAAACCCTGCAGCCCGGGTGTAATCAAATCGCATCAAAAATTTCATAATAATAAAAATAAAACGCAATACACCGTAATAATGGAGTGGAGGCCGTTTTGCCGTGCTTCCTCGGTGCCGCGTTGGCCTCCTAAATATATCTCCCCGTGCAGTGTGTCACTGTGAGTTGTGTTTTGTACGTTCGCAGTTGTGCATGGAGGCAGGCCTCCTCGGGAGAGCGGTGGTTTTTTTTTTGTTGCTTTTTTGGGGCGTTTTCTCTTTGTGTCCCGTAACTACGTCATCCTTTTGGTTACTGACGACGCAATAAACCGTACACGACGACACCGTACTAGGAAAGGATGGTTTTAAACTTTCCGGTTGCAATCACCTTCCCTATACGAGAGAGGGCAGGAGGACATTCGCTTTTTCAGGATGACATCAAGTGTGTGTGTGTGTAGGAGGGTGTGTATCAGCAGTGAATGTACAAGATGAGATTCACTTTTCACCGTTCAATCGGATTGAAAAATTACGATAAGATACTTTTTCTTCATCTCTTTCTTTTTTTGGTGCACACATACACGCTCTCTTCCTTTGTCTCTGTAGTTGAAACAACGCAACAACTTCCCGATACACCAGATAATCGGAGCAGCGAACTAAGGGCCATCATGCCATGCAGGCAACGGGTGGTAGTAAAATAAGGAAAGTTTTCCCATTACCTGGTGCGATTCTTTCCTTCCGGGATGCATGGGGACATTGGTTCGATTCACCGGTTGGTTGCGTTTAACGATTGAATTAGGGTGGAGAGCGAAGCACAGGGACATCTCCTGCAAGAAGGAGATTTTTTACGATGTTGAACAGCACCGAAATTGGTCGATATTTTAGTATACCCTGAACAAAATTCACAAAGAGTTGAAAGGAGTAGGTAAAGGACTCAAGGAAGCTAAATAATTTACATTTAAAAAGAACTATTACAGATTAATAAATAAATCTTGTTCAGTGTAAGTTGATCAAAATGATACAATCTCATTCTTTTATTGCGGGTAGCTTAGTAAAATATGATGTCTAGAATATGAACAAACTTATTAGTGGATTGTTAGACGCCCCGTCATTTTTTTATCAAATTGAACGTTCAGGTCCCCAGAAGGGTGTTAAGACCTAGCACGCTATTCAACATAGAATTCAGATCGACTAATTTTGGATCCAATGATCTCTTATTGAAAAAGATAAGTACTTATAACTCGCTAGGAAACAATGTCGACTTGAGCTTAAATTTAAACACTTTACGGACCTTTTTTACATAATTTAGTACGACGCATCCAAATTTCATGTTGATTAATTATTTAGTTATATTGACAGTTAAACTAGTTATGTCTATTGATGCAGCATCCTGGAGAATTATTCTTGACCGGGCCATGTCACATCGACGTGCTCTATCGTGAGTAGGCCAACAAGAGAGCGAGTTTATTGATACATTTTTGTATTTGAGATTTTGTTTGCAATTTTCTGTAGCATTTTAGAAATAAGTATGTTGTGTAAGCTTACGCCAGCTGGATAACTTTCGGATTAAATATAACAATAATAATATAATAATCTTCTGGAATTCGCCATTATGTAGTATTTACATTTTTTGTGATATGTATGATACCATCTTCTACGTACTTTAAAACGTGATTTTATTCAGTAAATATGTTCATTACAGCTCAACGAGGTGTATTTACCAAATTCTGGCTTAAATCGTTTATTTTATTTATTGAATTTCCATAAAACAAATGTAAAAATTGAAGATTCAAAGAATAACAGAATTCTGTATTTTGGGTATTTCTACTAATCTGTATGTTTCAATACCTTCACCACAAAACAAAAACCATGGACTCTGCTGCGGCAAGGAAAGGTGACCTGCAATAAGATAAGATATTTATTATTGTGTGTTGAGGAGGTTACAAAACATAGAGCCATGTCCTTAGGGACTTGAGCCTCGTGGAGAATAAACGAAACGAGACATACGTCCCATGTCTGAAACTCTATTGGTGGTGATCTTTCTGGTACGTGTTGAAGGAAAAGATAATAAAAAAGCATTTCAACGTTTAGACTTGATCTCGTAGAATGGTAAGAAATATACGTTGCCTATCTGATTAATCAAAATGTAAATCACAGCAAGACTGAAACGATCGAAATAGATCTTGAAATAATTTTGATTCAGCTTCATCTCTAGCGCAGGTATCAGCGAGTCGCTACACACGGGATATTACTTACAGCTAAAGATCGCTCCAACTGATCCGTCTTCATACAAAACGAACTGGATATCCAACAGAAAGAATCACATAAATGTAATGGTGTTCAATTTGGACAATAGATAACCTTATCGACTCTGAATGATGACCAATATTCTAGCCAGGCTATGCGATATAAAATAACTTAATTTGCTTTATATCAAACGGAACGAATCCTCAATCAAATCCAATGTCTGAAGAGTTTTTGATGTTCTACTCCTCTTTATTCTCTCTCTTATTTCATCTTCCGACAAAAATTTGTATTTATTTTTATAGCTTCCTGGATGCGAGAATAAACAGAAAAATAACAAACGAGCACATGATACAAAGACAATCACAACATCCACGTTTAATCAAAAGCACGCAAAAACATCGCACACCGTAAACGCTGGTTGCGCTGCTGCCAGCTTTATCGCCCGATAACCTTTTGTTTAACTTCCTGCATCATTAACAAAACACCGTGCAAATTTGGCTGTGATGATAAGAAACCTCTGCTCTGCACGTTCGGGGTCTCGTTTTGAAATAAAATCTGAAAACGAGAACAACGAAATTTGAACGAAAACAGCGAAATTCGTTGCAGAATGAGTCTGCAGAAAAAAATCCAGCGGGCAAATTCAAATGCACATGTACCGTACGGTAATCGTTCAATAATCATTTCCTGTGTTGAAAACCGCAACAAACAATGTACGAGAACGCTCTGTACCGTCGTGTGTTTGGGACAGTCTGATGGGTTTGCGCTTCCTGAGAGAAAAAATACAGAGAAGAAGCAATACACACACGTGAGCGACGAGATTAAGATGAAGCACTTCGGAACACTTGCAGGCTTGCTTTCTTCGTCATCACCGTCCAACAAAATCCACCTTTATCGGCGCGGACGCGAAGGCAGGCAGAACCAGTGATAGTGACACACGGCCCTCTGTTAATGGGCGTTTGGGAAGGCGTTTGGAGTACGCGCTTCTCGTCTTATCTGCTTCGTCGTACGGGCCCGGACCCGAAAACATTTTGTTTTGGAGCAAGCCCGAAGCACCGAACAGTGGTCTAAAAATAAGCAAACAAATCTACACCCAAGCCGGCCGGTGGGCCACATCGAGCGTTGGACAAAGTTTGTTTGTTTGTTTGATGTTTTCCTTATCAGCGGGCAGTCCCTCCGCCACTACGCTCCAAGGACGTACACTTTCGGCGAATTCGGTATCAGTAAACACGCACACACACACGTGGTGGTAAAGGTTCAAATCAAGGGATGTCGTTCAGGGTCAATGCATGAAACTGGTTAGATGGTTTATGGTTTGATGAAAGGTGTCTTATCGCTTCACTTTCGAACAAACAGCGCATCCTGCGTTACACGTCGGCTGATGTCTAGCTAGAAAATTTAGCCTCCGAGTTCAGGCGTGAGGGCAACAAAAAAAACGCAACAAACAAGCACCCAGACCATAGCAATGATCAAGAAATTGCGTCTCATTTTAATCGTGCGACGCCCAATAAAGATCCAGCAGCAGCAGCAGCAGCAGTGGTTTCAGGTTTCGGACCTCGGATTGGGTGTCTTTTCGAAGGAAACTAATTTCTTCGCCGACTCCTCCGGGCCCGGCAGGCACCACTGGGGAAGTTCTCGTGAACGTGAAGATACATATCTCGTAACCAATTTACGAACGAGGTGCTGCTGCTGCTGCTGCTGCCAACTTTTCCAGGTCACCTTAACCTCCTCTGAAAACTACCTCCGACCAACCTAAACCTACCACCCCGCCCAGCACTTGCCACTTAGATCGGTTCGGACCGACGCGGGGCACTCGCGTTCGCAACCAAAACCGTCCACCGTCGCGCAGGTATAAAACGAATAATAAAAAGTCGTAAACGTGATCGAGGCATAACATAAATTAGAGGCGAGAAGGAACACAAAAAAGCAACACACACACACACACACACACACACACACACACAACCTCCTTATTCAGGCTTCCTTCTCCAGGGGAATGGGAAGGGGCGAAAATGGNCGGGGCAGCAGGGCAGCGGGCGCGCTAAGGGGTAGGGCTGGGATACGCGATCAGGGCATCCAGCATCAGGGCAAAACACAAAACGACAATAACATACATCAGGTACTGCTGCTCCTCTCTACACTACCATCGATATGGGGCCGCCTGATGGAAACAGAAAGCCCGAAGAGCACGGGGAGAAGTAAACGATAAACAGAAGCCAACACACGAACGCGAGCAAGGGCCGGCCTCCCTTTCGGATTGGGCGAGTGTGGATGGAAGGAATGAAAGCCAGCAACAACAGCAACACATGCAACTAACATTAGAGAGACCCTGCGGGCCTGACAGAAGAAACAAAAAACAACACTCATGGTATACACAACATTTTTAACCGGTTTTTTTTTCTTTCTTCTTCAGGTACGGGTGAAGCAGAAGACAACGAAAAAAATGGACCACAGCATCGCGAATGGAAGGGCAAACGGTACACACACACACACACAAAGAAAAAAAGGAAAAGACCAGGAAAACTACGAGTACGAAAACTAATTTCAAAACATAAATCAGCTGATTTAATTGTGCACCCGGAACTCGCATCGAACCCGGATCGCTCGAGCTGCTATATTCTTGCGTTTTCCACACGCTTTACACACACACACACGTACGTCTTTCAGATCTTTCCTTTGGCTTCATTTTCATTTCAGTAACTGCCTGCTAGATGTACATTGGTAGATAATCTGGAAGGGAAAGGCGTATTACTGTGGAGGGCGTAAAGAGTGAAGTGGGTGATCGCTCTTTTTTTACGAAATGGCTGATCGCACGTGATTCGGATGGCGAGGATCGTGATCGTGTTCAACGCTGGGCTGGCCGCCACTCTTTACAGCACTGCTAAGCG